>SJYQ01002212.1:76755-142069 GCA_006410935.1 Redunca redunca
TGTATAGTGAGATTCTGATGTAGTATGTATGTTTATTTATAACCTTTCTGTATTTTAAGCACTGTTAATTGTCATCTATATAATTCCAATTAATTTAATTCTCTCAACAAGGCAGGAAGGTCAGCATTATTATTTCTATTTTTCGGATTAGTACTGGACATTAAAACAGAATTCGTGACTAGTACATCATTATATTAATATATTAGTTGAAAAGTTCCAACCCTGCTCCTCTGCTCCCTTTGTTTCACTGTGATAGAGTCAACAACGTATACATACAACACACAATTATCATTATTGTTTAAATATATGCATAGTTCCAATAAAATTATATATTTATATTATACTACAACTACATTTAAGTATATGGCCTACAACTTGACAGATTTTGGGAACTTTGTGAATCTCTGAGAGAGTTATTAAAGCTCACGTATAGTGTCAATCTTGGCTTTCACTATACTCTTGCCAGCAAAATGTACTGTTCACAAACAATTCATTATTTTCCAAAGAAAAATATTTGTCATGGGTTCTATTTCTTTTTTGGAATCAGTAGTATAATGACCATTTCTCTAGCTCATCACTATTGAAACTATCAGAGATGTGTTATCTTAAGTATTCAAAGCAGTTTTAAGAGACTCTGATAGTTGCCTTTATCTGATTATGAGACATAATAGCTTTGCTTCATTTCATAAAATGAAAAACTCAGTGACTAACTAGAAGGACAGATGTGATTTGTTTCTACATGAAAAATGAAATCCTAGTGTCCTATGATTAATGATCTGTTGTCTGGTGTTTCTGAGATTATTTTTTTAATTTGAAAATTGTTTTGATTTTAAAACAGAGTGCATAACTTTTAGAGAGCTTGTTCTCCCAACTTTGTCAATTATGGGTAAAGTCCAAATCAAAAAGACAAAGGTATTTTGCACTCACATGCACAATAAATGCAGTTAGAATTCACTCAAGTCATCACTTTCTGTTAGAGAAAAAAAATAACCAAATATAAACATATAAGAAGATAAAGATCAAATTATCAAAGATCTAATGTATTTTTGAAATAATATTTGCATATTTATGGTTTACTACACTTGGAGTTACATAAAAATTATTCCTTTTCAATCAATAAAGCAATTCTTCTGGTATTAAAGTTACCTTAATATTAATATTTTCTGTTTTTTTCCCTTAATAGGTTCATGAAGCACTACAATCAAATGGTTTCATCTTTAGTATAAATGAATTATTGGAGAAAAATTGTAAGAATTATCTGTCTGTATTTGTGCAGTTTTCCTCATTTAAATTAACAAAATGCTAGAAGAAAGGAAAATTTATGAAACTCAATATTCTACTTAGTTGAGGGCTCAGTATAAAACATTTTATTTTTCAATGCTTGTTTTCTGAATTAGTACAGAGTATAGGCATTTTCCTGCATTAGTGGGATAAATACAAATTGCTTAGTAGCAAATGGACATCTAGAGAATTTCACAGGTTGGCTAGTTATATGTAGAAGTCTTTCACAAATATAATTAGCACCTAAGTTTTAAATCATACTATTGCGTGTGTGTGTTCCTAATCAGACTCATCTCAGTGCAATACAAATATGAAATTATTTTCTCTTACCACTACCTCAAGTCATACTGTGTTGAATTTCTATTTTCTGTTATTTTTAGTCAGATAATACAATTTTCCAGTATTTTCTTTTTGTTTTTTTTTTGGCGATGCTGTGCAGCATATAGGAGTTTAGTTCCCCAACCAGGGGTTGAACCTGCGCCCTGTGAATTGGGAGTGCAGAATTTAAACCACTGAACCACCACGAAAGTTACTCCAGTCATTTTTGATCTATTCAGTTTAATATTCCAAGTTCAAACTATTTACATTCTATCTACTTTCCACCCTCTTGAGGCTTGCACCAATATCCTCACTATCTGAGGAAGGGATGAAGAATGATTCTGGTTCTGAGATACCTGCTTTATCATTTTTATTGAAAGCATACTTCCTATATGTGTTAGAGATAAGATATTATATTCTGATGATACACATTTATTGAAAAGTGAAAATTCTCCCACGTATTTGCCTTTTAAAGGATTTTATCTTTTAACTACGAAGTGAAAGTCTTTTATGTACATACATATATGTGTGTGTATGTGTGTATATAATTTATCATATACATGGTAGAAGTAGTATATTTTATTATACAATTCATAATTTATTATACAATGATAGAAGGACCATTCAAATAAACCTCAACCTCAAATGCATTTATTCTTGGCTCTGGTGTCTACCAGTGGAGGAAGATGAGAAGAAACAGGTCTTTTACTTCTCATCCTTTGCTTTAACTTTTCCCAGTACGTCTACATTATCAAAACCCCTCCTGGGTTTCTCTCTGTACAGTGTATCACACAACAAAACCTGTTTTTCAGCAGTAACTAATCTCATAGGATTTCTGGTTCTCAAAGACTCTACAGTCCTAGTCTAAGGGAAAAAGAATACCCACAGGATTCCAAGAAAATTGAAAAAGCCTAGGGAAAAATACGACATTGGAAAAGATGGACTCTCACACTGGAATTTGACAATAAATGTCTGAGTTCAAGAGAACCCTGTGTATTAAGGAACACAATTTAGAACAAATGTGAATGCCCATGTAATTCTCTGAGAACTGGTGTTATTTTAGTTATCTATGATTATGACTAAGAGCCGACTCATTGGAAAAGACCCTGATGCTGGGAAAAATCGAAGGCACAAGGAAAAAGGGGTGGCAGATGATAAGATGGTTAGATAGCATCACTGACTCAATGGATATGAATCTAAGCAAACTCCGGAATATAGTGGAGGACAGAGGAGCCTGGCTTGCTACAGTCAATGAGGCCACAAAAAGTTGGACATGACTTAGTGACTGAACAACAACAACAGATTCATTCTATATAGTTTGTGAATGTTTACCACACCAGTTGATTTTGTATATTAAAACAACTAATAAATTTTAAAAATTACATTTGTAGAAAGCACTGAGTGCAAAATGCCATTTTATACCCAAATATCATGCTGTAAAATAGTTATTGCCCACATAACTAAACAAATATTAATTTGTTTCACAACCTTGTGACAATAAACAATATAAATAAATGTGTGCCAAAGACATCACATTTGCTATTCTAGACCAATTGGCTGTTTCTAGAGCAATGGCACCCCACTCCAGTATTCTTGCCTGGAAAATCCCATGGACGGAGGAGCCTGGTAGGTTGCAGTCCATGGGGTCGCTAACAGTTGGGCAAGACTGAATGACTTCACTTTCACTTTTCACTTTCATGCATTGGAGAAGGAAATGGCAATCCACTCCAGTATTCTTACCTGGAGAATCCCAGGGACAGGCAGCTGGGCTGCCATCTATGGGGTCTCACAGAGTTGGACACGACTGAAGCGACTTAGCAGTAGCAACAGTAGCAGCAGAGTATAATTATCTCCTTCCAACAAACTTATAAACAACAAAGAAAATGTGTTCCAAATGAAGGCCACTTTTAGAGATTCAGCATCCACAACTCAACATCTATACACTTCATCAGTACTAAAAGTACTTTAAAATTTTGTGTCTATTACAGGTAGGCTGATATCATTTAAATCCTGCAATTACATGACTGAGGTCCACATTTTTCTACTAGCTGTTGGCCAGGTAGTTCTCGTTTCCTAGATTCTAACATACTGTGTAGCTCCCACAGGCAATTCAAAAACTACACATTTACTTTCTTTAAGGCTACCCTGCAGAGAAGGCAATGGCACCCCAATACAGTACTCTTGCCTGGAAAATCCCATGTACGGAAGGGCCTGGAAGGCTGCAGTCCTTGGGGTCTCGAAGAGTCAGACACAACAGAGTGACTTCACTTTCACGCATTGGAGAAGGAAATGGCAACCCACTCCAGTGTTCTGGCCTGGAGAATCCTAGGGATGGGGGAGCCTGTTGGGCTGCCCTCTATGGGGTTGCACAAAGTTGGACACGACTGAAGCAACCTAGCAGCAGCAGCAGCAAGGTTACCCTGAGCACATCTCTCTGACTTTCTCTTCTGCTGCTACTTGGGGAAAACTCTGCTTTTAAAGAGCTCTTACAACTTTGTTAGACTCATCCAGAATATCTCCGTTTTAAGGTCAATTGGTTAGTAACCTCAATTATTACAGCAACAGCACTTTTGCCACATAAGGTTACGTAAGTACGGGACTAACACCAAGCAAGCAAACTCACAAGAACCATCTTAGAATTTTGCCGACCACAATGAAATAGTAAAGCTACTTCATAACAGACAGGTATTAAATTTTTTTGGAACACATCTTTTCTCAGAGCAGTTCATTCATACCACTGCTTATATTTTCTTGCTTAAAACATTCTGTTAAAATTTTCTGAAATATTTTCATAAAATGCAGTGATAAAACTAGCACATGAATGTTCTTCAGTGGATAAGAATAGCTGGATGGACTGACAAAATTTGGGGTCCTTTCTAGATTTATGTGCTTTGGATATTGATGATTAATATTAAGACATGCATAAGCTATTTCCTATAGGTCATACACAACACTTATTGGTCCAAAGCAGCAAAAACAATATATTTTACACTAATCAATATGTGATCGAAACTAACTGCCTATTGTGTGATATAAATGTCAAGCTAACCCTGATCTCTTTTCACACGTAAATATTGCCTTATTTTATGTAGAGGTTCTTCCAAAGCATACAAACAGATGGGTTGATTTAGAAAGCTTTGCCTCATCCAGGAAAATTAGGTTCTATCCAGATGGACATACAAGCTTCAGTGCCAATATTGTACCTTTACCATATGGAGAGAAAAGTTAGTGGCAATGGAAACTATGTTCTGCTTCATACTTTAACACAGATAACATTTGATTACTTGTTCATTCTCATTAACTCCTGTCACTAGGGAACTGGGGAATAGGAAATCCTATAAATAAAGTATTAAAAACAGTAATTTTGAGATTCCTAGCCAGTTCATAATTAAAAAATGGGATATTAGTTTTTTATATATTTTCAAGAGTATACAANTAGAAAGCATCACTATGAACAAAGCTAGTGGAGGTGATGGAATTCCAGTTGAGCTGTTTCAAATCCTGAAAGATGATGCTGTGAAAGTGCTGCACTCAATATGCCAGCAAACTTGGAAAACTCAGCAGTGGTCACATGAGTGGAAAAGGTCAGTTTTCATTGCAATCCCAAAGAAAGGCAATGTCAAACTATGCTCAAACTACTGCACAGTTGCACTCATCTCACACATTAGTAAAGTAATGCTCAAAATTCTCCAAGCCAGGCTTCAGCAATATGTGGACCATGAACTTCCAGATGTTCAAGCTGGTTTCAGAAAAGGCAGAGGAACCAGAGATCAAATTTCCAACATCTGCTGAATCATGGAAAAAGCAAGAGAGTTCCAGAAAAACATCTATTGCTGCTTTGTTGACTATGCCAAATCCTTTGACTGTGTGGATCACAATAAACTGTGGAAAAGTCTGAAAGAGAAGGGAATACCAGACCACCTGACCTGCCTCTTGAGAAACCTATATGCAGGTCAGGAAACAACAGTTAGAACTGGAATGGAACAACAGACTGGTTCTAAATAGGAAAAGGAGTACTTCAAGGCTGTATATTGTCACCCTGCTTTTTTAAATTCTATGCAGAGTACATCATGAGAAATGCTGGGCTGGAAGAAGCACAAGCTGGAATCAAGATTGCTTAGAGAAATATCAATAACCACAGATATGCAGGTGACACTGCCCTTATGGCAAAAAGTGAAGAGGAACTAAAAAGCCTCTTGATGAAAGTGAAAGAGGAGAGTGAAAAAGTTGGCTTAAAGCTCAACATTCAGAAAACGAAGATCATGGCACCTGGTCCCATCACTTCATGGGAAATAGATGGGGAAACAGTGGAAACAGTGTCAGACTTTATTTTGGGGGGCTCCAAAATCACTGCAGATGGTGACGGCGGCCATGAAATTAAAAGACGCTTACTCCTTGGAAGAGAAGTTATGACCAACCTACATAGCATATTGAAAAGCAGAGACATTACTTTGCCAACAAAGGTCCATCTAGTCAAGGCTATCGTTTTTCCAGTAGTCATGTATGGATGTGAGAGTTGGACTGTGAAGAAAGCTGAGAGCCAAAGAACTGATGCTTTTGAACTGTGGTGTTGGAGATGACTCTTGAGAGTCCTTTGGACTACAAGGAGATCCAACTAGTCCACCCTAAAGGAGATAAATCCTGGGTGTTCTCTGGAAGGAATGATGCTAAAGCTGAAACTCTAATACTTTGGCCACCTTATGTGAAGAGTTGACTCACTGGAAAAGACTCTGATGCTGGGAGGGATTGGCGGCAGGAGGCGAGGAGGACTACAGAGGATGAGATGGCTGGATGGCATCACCAACTCGATGGACGTGAGTTTGAGTGAACTCCGGGAGTTGGTGATGGACGGGGAGGCCTGGTGTGCTGCAATTCATGGGGTCTCAAAGAGTCGGACACGACTGAGCAACTGAACTGACTGAACTGAAATATATATACATATAAACGTAAATATTGGTAATCAGAAGGGCCCCTAAGCAACTCTGTAGAGAAGAAAAGCCACTTTCTTTGTAAATCATTCCAACTGAATCTTTACTACAGGTCATCTTCATCACAAATATGCCACAATGGTCATAAAGAAACAAAGTCTGTGCCACTTACTAAAGCAATCTTCAAGTTAAAACACTGCAATTTGGGTTCTTAGCAGTTAGTCATAAACATAAATTTAAGAAAAAAAATTTTAATGTGAAATGGAATTAATTAACATAATTTCAGGATATTTAATATGGAATATATGACCATATCAGTTTTTCAAGTTTCATAATCAAAGGATTAAAATTATTATTAAAGAGTTGGGAGAGATCAATATCAGAAAAATTACTCATCCCCAAGTATGAAATTATTTCTTCAGTTCACATCAGTTCAATCACTCAGCTGTGTCTGACTCTTTGCAACCACATGGACTGAAGTAAACCAGGCTTCCCTGTCCATCACCAACTCCCTGAGCTTGCTCAAATTCATGTCCAAGGAGTCGGTGTTGCCATTAAGCCATCTCATCCTCTGTCATCTCCTTCTCCTCCCACCTTCAATCTTTCCCAGCATCAGTGTCTTTTCAAATGAGTCAGTTTTCCACATAAGTTGGCCAAAGTATTGGAGCTTTAGTATCAGTATTTCCAATTATTTCCTTAGGATTGGCTGGTTTGATATACCTGCAGTTCAGTGAATAATCAAGAGTCTTCTCCTACACCATAATTCAAAAGCATCAATTCTTCAGTGTTCAGTGCTCTTTATGGTCCAAATCTCACATCCGTACATGACTACTGGAAAATCCATAACTTTGACTAGATGGACCTTTGTCGGCAAGGTAATGTCCCTGCTTTTTAATATCCTGTCTAGGTTGGTCATAGCTTTTCTTCCAAGGAGCAAGTGTCTTTTAATTTCATGGCTGCAGTCACCATCTGCAGTTATTTTGGAACCCAAGAAAATAAAGTCTGTCACTATTTCCATTGTTTCCTCATCTATTTGTCATGAAGTGATGGGATCAGATGCCATGATCTTTGGTTTTTTGAATGTTGAATTTTAAGCGAGCTTTTTCACTCTCCTCTGTCACTTTCATAAAGAGACTCTTCAGTTTGTCTTTGCTTTCCACCATTAGGGTGGTGTCATCTGCATATCTGTGGTTATTGATATGTCTGCTGGCAATCTTGATTCCAGTTTTTGCTTCATCCAGCCTA
The DNA here is from genome assembly GCA_006410935.1 of Redunca redunca. Lineage (NCBI taxonomy): Eukaryota > Metazoa > Chordata > Mammalia > Artiodactyla > Bovidae > Redunca > Redunca redunca. The sequence continues at coordinate 84,528 of SJYQ01002212.1, forward strand.
GGATTTTGCATAATATATTCTGCATATAAATTATATAACCAGGGTGACAATATGCAGCCTTGATGTACTCCTTTTCCAATTTTGAACCAGTCCTTTGTTCCATGTCCAATTCTAACTGTTTCTTCTTGACCTGTATACAGATTTCTCAGGAGGCAGGTAAGGTGATCTGGTGTTCCCATCTCTTTAAGTGTTTTCCACAGTTTATTGTGATCCACACAGTAAAAGGCTTTGGCATAGTCAATAAAGCAGAAATAGATGAGTTTCTGGAATTCTCTTTGTTTTTCTATGATTCAGCTGATGTTGGCAATTTGATCTTTGGTTCCTCTGCCTTTTCTAAACCCAGCTCGAACATCTGGAAATTCTTGGTTGATTTACTGTTGAAACCTAGCTTGGAGAATTTTGAGCATTACTTTGCTAGCATGTGAGATGAGTGCAATTGTGCAGTTGTTTGAACATTCTTTGGGATTGCTTTTCTTTTGGATTGAAATGAAAACTGACCTTTTCCAGTCCTCTGGCCACTGCTGAGTTTTCCAAATTTGCTGTCATATTGAGTGCAGCACTTTAACAGCATCATCTTTTAGGATTTGAAATAGCTCAGCTGATATTCCATCACCTCTACTAGTTTTATTCGTAGTGATGCTTCCTAAAGCCCACTTGACTTCACATTCCAGAATGTCTGGCTCTAGGTAAGTGATCACACCGTCGTTGTTTATCTTGGTCATTAAGGTCTTTTTTGTATAGTTCTGCATATTCTTGCCACGTCTTCTTAATATCTTCTGCTTCTGTTAGTTCCATTCCATTTCTGTCCTTTATTGTCCCCATCCTTGCATGAAATCTCCCCTTGGTATCTCTGATTTCTTGAAGAGATCTCTAGTTTTCCTCTGTTTCTTTGCATTGATCACTGAGGAAGGCTTGTTTTCTTTCCTTGCTATTCTTTGGATCTCAGTATATATGAAGTTCTTTATAATTTCTGTTTGTTAAATTTTTCATTTTGTTCATTTTCCCCTCTTTTCATCAATCTTTTTCTGTGTTTTCTTGTAGCTCACTAAAACACTATCTTGAATTCTTTATTAGGAAAATCAGACATCTTTACTTTTTATGTGTCTGTTATTGGAAAATTATTATGTTCTTTGATGGTGTCATATTTTCTTGACTTTTCTTGTTCCCTGGAGTCTTGCATTACAATGTTCAATTTTGAAGAAGTAGTCACATTCTCCTCTCTTTGCTGACTGGCTTCAGGAGATGAATGTCTTCTGTTAGTCCTGTTAGCAATCCCTAGACTTTATCAGACCTTTTCTGTGGATGTGTCTGCTCTACATTTCTTATTCCATCTGTAGGAAGGAATTCTTAATATTGCATACTTTTTCTTAATCCTGCATATATGGCCATTGCTAAAAGCTTCTCATTTGCTCTCCCTAGGGTAGTGTTGAAAGCTGGTTTGTGTGCCCTCCTTCAATCCCACATGCAGCAGATCTGGTTTCTGCATATGCTCACTAAGCCATCTACAAAGGCTTGTTCTTGGCACTCTTGGAGGTGAATATAGGGAAGTGGCCACTGGGTGAGTGGGGATTTGTGGGTAAGGTACCCCAAAGTGTTGGAGGTACTGCGGGTGTGCTGGGGAGATTCCTAAGGTGTACCCACTCCAGGCTTCCTGATGGAGTTCACAAAGCAGCTTGCAGGGTCGATGCACATTTGATGCCCTCAGAGTGCCCTGGCTGCTTTTCTCCCAACTGCTTACCAATCTCCCATTTGTGCCACATACCTTAGTATTCTGTATGGGGTTAGAAAGAAGTGGATCTCTTTGGCATCACTTTGTATAGCTAGGGAAGCCAAACACACATTCATGTACTTTCTCATGGAAGAAATCATGACCTGAGAAGATCTCTCTTGGCACTGAGTTATGCTGCCTTGTGGGAGGGGTGATGCATATAAAATAAAACTTTCCTCTTACTCTTTCCAATGCCTCCCATCTTGAATTTGTTTCCCCAGAAGTACAGTTTAATTTCTCTCATGGATTCCCAAATCTATTTTTCAGCATTTATTAACTGATAAAAACCAAAGACCATTGGTTTTTACATAGTTACTAAGTGGGAAAGTTGGGAACTGATTTTAATTCTGTCTGGCTTGAAAGACTAAGTTATTTCAAAAACTTTTTTCAAAATTATGTAATACAAATTAGCATATGTGCTATCCCCATATTCGGACACATTATGTGATTGTCCTAATATAATCAAATCTTCTCAGGATTCTGTTTATGCAGGTTAGATATTATCTAAGAGTATCCTTTTCTAAGCTTAATCTAGCCAGCATTCTGGCCACTTGACTGACAATTTTTTATAATAGATAAGGTGAATGAAAGATGAAAGATAAAGATGAAAACTTCAGAACTGAAAGTTTAAAAAAACAGGTTTGGGAATTATCTAGACATATGTTCCTTGATTTGTTGTCTCCATTAAATAATCATGTTTTTCTATTTGCTAAAAATGTCGAAAGCATTAAGTTTAGTTGTAGGCCATCCTCTGCTATTTTGCATGAAAAGTGTTCTTATTTTAATTTTTAAGTCATAAGAATATAATTACAGAACTTCAAAGGAAATATCTAAATCAAAATATTGAGGCACTAGCCCCTTTTTGAAATTTATCAGGTTGTTCATATTTATGTAGACAAACATTATCTAAAGCTCTAGATGAACAGGGCTTTCACAATGGCTCAGCAGGTAAAGAATTTGCTTGCAATGCAGAATACACAAGAGATGCTGGTTTGACCCCTGGGTCAGGAAGATCCCCTGGAGGAGGAAATGACAACCCATTCGAGTATTCTTACCTGAAAAATCCCATGGACAGAGGAGTCTGATGGGCTACAGTACAAAAGGTCACAAAGTGTTGGAAGTGACTGAGTATACACACATACACCCAAAATTGATGAACAGACTCTATCAAAAACATCTTTGCTTTTCTTTAAAAAATGAAAGAATACTACACATTTCTTTAAGAGACACTGATTTTTTCTACATAAGAAATTACCACATTTTACTAAGAGAGGAAAAAAGACAAAAAGATATAGGAAAGGGTATAAACCAAAAACATTCCCCTGATCTTCAATTTGGTACAGGCAAAGAGCCAAATGAGTATACTACCCAAATCAATCTATAGATTCAATGCAATCCCTATCAAGCCACAAACAGTATTTTTCACAGAGCTAGAACAAATAATTTCAGTTTGTATGCAAATACAAAAAACCTCAAATAGCCAAAAAAACCTTGAGAAAGAAGAATGGAACTGGGGGAATCAATCTGCCTAACTTCAGGCTCTACTACAAAGCTACAGTCATCAAGACAGTATGGTACTGGCACAGAGACAGAAACATAGATTAATAGAACAAAATAGAAAGCCGAGAGATAAATCCACACACATACCTTATCTTTGATAAAGGAGGGAAGAATATACAATGCAGAAAAGACAATGTCTTTAACAAGTGGTGCTGGGAAAATCATCAACCATTTGTAAAAGAATGAAACTAGAACGCTTTCTAACACCATACACAAAAATAAACTCAAAATGGATTAAAGATCTAAACATAAGACCAGAAGCTATAAAACTCTTAGAGGAAACCATAGGCAAAACACTCTCTGACATAAATCACAGCAGGATCCTCTATGACCCACCTCCCAGAGTAATGGAAATAAAAGCAAAAATAAATAAATGGGACCTAATTAAAATTAAAAGCTTTTGCATAATGAAGGAAACTCTAAGCAAGGTGAAAGGACAGCCTTCAGAATGGGAGAAAAAGATAGCAAACAAAGCAACTGACAAAGAATTAATCTCAAAAATATATAAGCAGCTCATGCAGCTCAATTCCAGAAAAATAAACAACCCAGTCAAAAAATGGGCCAAAGAACTAAACAGACATGTCTCCAAAGAAGATATACAGATGGCTAACAAACACATGAAAAGAGGCTCAACATCACTCATTATCAGACAAATGCAAATCAAAACCACAAGGAGGTACCATTTCACGCCAGTCAGAATGGCTGCTATCCAAAAGTCTACAAACAATAAATGGTGGAGAGGGTGTGGAGAAAACAGAACCCTCTTACATGATTGGTGGGAATGCAAACTAGTACAGTCATTATAAACAGTGTGGAGATTCCTTAAAAAATTGGAAATAGAATTGCTATATGACCCAGCAATCCCACTGCTGGGCATACACACTGAGGAAACCAGAATTGAAAGAGACACATGTACCCTAATGTTCATCGCAGCTCTGTTTAAAATAGCCAGGACATGGAAGCAACCTAGATGTCCATCAGCAGACAAACGGATAAGAAATCTGTTGTACATAACACACAATGGAATATTACTCAGCCATTAAAAAGAACTCATTTGGATCGGTTCTAATGAGGTGGATGAAACTGGAGCCTATTATATAGAGTGGAGTAAGCCAGAAAGAAAAATACCAATACAGTATACTAATGCATATATATGGAATTTAGAAAGATGGTAATGATCACCCTATATGAGAGACAGCAAAAGAGACACAGATGTATAGAACAGTCTTTTGGACTCTGTGGGAGAAGGCAAGGGTGGGATGATTTGAGAGAATAGCATTGAAACATGTATATTATCATATGTGAAACAGACAGCCAGCCCAGGTTCATTGCATGAGACAGGGTGCTCAGGGCTGGTGCACTGGGATGACCCTGAGGGATGGGATGGGGAGGGATTTGGGAGGGGGGTTCAGGATGGGGAACACATGTATACCTATGGCTGATTCATGTCAATGTATGGGAAAACCACTACAATACTGTAAAATAATTAGCATCCAGTTAAAATAAATTTAAAAAATAAATAAATCTTGTTTGGGATATCCATTATTGCAAAATACAACTGGTTCTTTAGGAAAAATGAATTGTGCTCAAAGGCTTGACAATCCTATATAAGATAAAGAAAAACTGCTTATTAAATCAGCCACAGTCTTCCCAAAAGTACCAAGATAAATAATGTAAAGTCTTAAATGTTTCTTTCAGGTACTGAAGAAAAGGAAAGAGTATACTTAACTGGTCATGATCAAAATGAGGCCTATTCTTGGCATATTAGTAATTGAGCTAAATGATTACCAGGTAGTAAGTCTTTCAAAGAAAAAACTGGGGTGTTAGAGGTAGACACGGGAAGAGATGTAGTTCATCTGCCAAAGGAGACAGTAAGTTAAATCAGTGTAACACAAGGCGATGAAATACTAATTTCAAGTATCTAGCCTCTGTTTAATCCAAATGGCCAATTCTTTAACACTACATGATTACATTTATAATATGAGAAAAATAGCATTTAGGAAGAATACAGTCAAGGTTTTGTGCATTTTTCTTAAAGACAAAGTATTTACATTTTCATTATGTACTTTTTACTTTGAGTAAAAGAGACTTGAGTGAGCGAGCGATTAAAGTCCTTCCCATTTTTGTGGCTGCAAAGCACAATAGGAAACTAAAATACCAAGAGAACCTGAGGAGCAAAAAAAAAAAAAANACCAAGAGAACCTGAGGAACAAAAAAAAAAAAAAAGAGCATAAATAAGAGTAGTGCAAAAATTAGATGAGCAGTGGTAAGACCACATACAGACACACACATACCAAAAGGATGTATAACATGATAGAGAAATAAAGTCAATTCAAAAACCAATTAGAAGAAATGGAAAAGAATAGCAAAGTAACAACAACAACAAAACCAAAAACAGCAAGGCAAAATTTTTCTCTCTCTAGCAATAATCATTGGTATGTTTAAAAGAAAATATTTTCCAGTTTTGCAATTCTGAAGTTTTATAATTTCCCATAAAACTAAGCATTCAATGCACAAGGCAAATAAGAAACTTTGTGGTTTCAAATTCAAAGAAAATCCAAAAAGAGCATCTCTTACTCTAAAAAATACTCATCTTTGATATCTGAGCAGGACAGGTAAGTCATTTTACCTCTTTCACTTAGAGATTTTTTTTGTTAGAATTTTCAATTTTCTGATCCTCTGCTCAGAAAAATAGACTGCTGCCAGTGGAAAGCATTGTCAACCACAGAATGTTGCTTTAAATCCTGGTGATGCTTATAACAGATGACCCAAATTTATTTTGCAGATACACTTTTACCTGTTTACAACTGTAATTGAAAATTGCAATGAGTTACTTAAAAGCAGCCCACTGAATGCAACTTATCTTAAAACAGAACTAGTAACATTAAATGGACAATTTTAAACTTTAGAGCTATTATCAGCCTTTAGCCTTATACACAGTATACACGGAATTAGTAGCCAGAATATATTGAATATTTAATATTGAATATTTATTTAAGAATAAAGTCACTATCACCTATTATGTGGCAGAATTGCAATAGCTACTGAGGCAAAATGAATGATTATAAACACAATCCCTGCTTTCCAGGCATTTAAAATCTAATTATTTTATCTTCACTGAAAAGTAGTATATTCTTTCTCTCTCTCAACTCTATAGATTGTGAAATGGAAACAAACTAAAAAGGAGAAATGATAATGCTTTGTTGCTTACATTTGGAAATGATTTATGAAATCTTAGTTGTTGTAGCTGGTAGATCCCTGATTGTTTTAAAGAGTTAAAAATACAGACATACGGACTCTAAAAACATCACACTGTAGCTCTGAGCACTGACTCGTCACAAGGTGAAATTAGATACTAATTGTTACCATTTGGTGATTTAGAGCATGCTATTCAACTTCTCTAAACCTCACTTCCCTTGAATGTGAAATAGAGATTTTTATTAATACTTGTGTCATGGAATTGTCCCTAATACTGCTTAAGATACTGTATGTAAAACATCTGTCACAGGGTCTTTAACATATTAAAGTGAAGTGAAGTCTCTCAGTCGTGTCTGACTCTTTGCGACCCCACAGACTGTAGCCTACCAGGCTCCTCAGTCCATGGGATTTTCCAGGCAAGAGTACTGAAGTGGGTTGCCATTTCCTTCAGGGGATCTTCCCTACTCAGGGATCGAACCCAGGTCTCCTGCATTGTAGGCAGACGCTTTACGGATGCTTAGTAAATACTTGTGGTGTTAATGGTAGCTATTTTAAACTATGAATGCAAATCTCTAATATAAATGCAGATAAATAAAGATTTGTCTGATATGTTTGAATTTTAGAGGTAATTTTATTCATTTGATAGACTTACTCCACTTAAGAAAAACTGTGTATGTTTGGGGAAAAAATGGTGAACTGGATTTAAAACAAATTTCTCTATGTCAAGAATATTAAATATGTCTACATTTTGAATGGTCAGTGTCAAGTTTATTTCTACTAACTTAAATTGTTATCTCAGAGAGCAAAACTTTCTCAGAATATATTAATTCTTATTAAACAGGTTAACAAAATAGTTCATTTGAAAATCTAGTCTCTACAAAGTAGCACTTCAACATATCAACTATAATTTTTAATGTTCATAGTTAAAAGTACAAGTTTCAAAAGCCATCTAAGAAATATAAAATATGTATAATATAATGTAGAGAAATATACAATTTATACATAGATTTATTTTTTATCTACTATAACTTTGATAGACTTTGTTTTGTAACTGTAAAACCTAGAGTTCACTTGTGCATTCCCAATGTGTAGCACAATCCTAGCACAAAACACTTGCTCAATAAACATTTTTTGAGTATATGAATTAATCAATTACTATATTAACTCTAACAATATTTTAGACTAATAACTATATCAATCAAATTTGTAGGCTATATCTATATTATACAATGCAAATCTAGTTCTTCAATGTGATTGCTTGTGAGAAATAAAATCTTAGAATTGCTTTAATGGGTCAGATAAATATAAAATTTAATGTACATATATAGCAAATACTGTAATTAAAAGGAAAATAATTTGGGGAAAATCAAGCAATAAGATAGTGATTTCAACCTCTGTTATTCAGCTATTAATCTCACTGCTATCAATTTACAGTTTAAGTGCATTTTCAGTTTTTATTGAAATATAGTGGATTTATAATGCTGTGTTAGTTTCCAATGTACAGAAAAGTGACTCAATCATATATATATATATATATATATATATGTATAATTATAGGCTATTACAAGATACTGAGTATAGTTCCCTGTGCTATGCAGTATGTCCTTGCTGATTATCTATTTTGTATCTAGTATTGTATATTTGTTAATCCCAACCTCCTAAATTATTCCATCCCCATTTTCCCCTTTGGTAATCATCAATTTGTTTTCTACCTCTGTGAGTTTATTTCTTTTCTGTAAATAAGTTCATTTGTATCATTCTTTTTAAGATTCCACATATAAATGATATATATTTGTCTTTCTCTGTCTGACTTACTTCACTTAGTATGATAATCTCGAGGTCCATCCATGTTGCTGCACATGGCAATATTTTCTTTTTTATGACTGATATTCCATTATGCACATATTCCATATCCTTTTTAACCACTGATCTGTTGATGGACAGGTTGCTTCCATGTCCTGGTTACTGTAAATAGTATTGCTATGAACATTAGGGTATATGCAACTTTACAAATTAGAGTTTTTCTGGATATATGCCCAGGAGTGGGATTGCTGGATCGTATGGTAACTCTATTTTTAGTTGTTGTAAGGAACCTATATACTGTTCTCCATGGTGGCTGTGTCAATTTACATTCTTAGCAACAGTGTAGGAGGTTTCCTTTTCCTCCATGCCTTCTTCAGCACTTATTATTTGTAGACTTTTTGAAAATGGCATGAGGTGATACTTCATTTTAGCTTTGCTTTGCATTTCCTTAATAATTAGTCATACTGAGCATCTTTTCATGTGCCTGTTGGCTGTCTGTATTTCTTCTTTGGAGAGATGTCTATTTAGATATCATGCCATTTTTTTTTAATTGTTTTTTTCTTGAGCATTTTGTATATTTTGGAAATTAATTTCTGTCTTGTTACCTTATTTACTGTCAAATGATGTCTATACATCAGCAAACCAAAATACTAACTTTGGTAAAGATCATTGCTTTCATAGCTGGGAGAACCTGCAGACTTTCAGAGATTCTGAAAAAAAACAGAAAGCATAGATGTTTTTCAGGTACCATTAGGTATGGATCAGTGAAATCCTAGGATGCTCTGTGAAACTGCACTGGAGCTGCCAAAAGTGCTAAGACAAATAGGCCCCCTATAGAAGATAAATTGCATACATAAATAAAAAATGGTGTGCTAGTTCCTGCTGATTTTTCCATCACAAATAGATAAATGTAGTTAAAAAGAGCTCCCTAGAGTCTACTATATCTTTTTAACTCAAGGATGAACACAAGGGCTGGAAATAAAATACTATTACCTAAGTGCATTTTTTCTTTAGTTCCTTTCAAGACATTTTTTTTTCTTTAGAAAGAAAAGTATCATTATAGAATATATTTCTCTTCTTTGTCTGGTACATGCTATGTTTCTAGTATATATGGAATTGTTCTCACCATCAGTTTTACAAACTGATCCATTAGATCTATGTTCTTCTCTTAAGATTCTATTGATATGCATTCAAGCATATCTTATTCTTATTCTATCCTCCATGTGTCTTAATGTCCTCTTTCATATAGCTTTCTGTCCACTAATTCTCCATTCAACTATGTTTAATCTAGGGATTAATCTACCTAGTGACTTTCTTATTCCACATAATGCTTTTCATTTCAGGAAGTAAATAACTTTTTTGTCTGCTTATTTTGATAGTTCCTTGACAACTCCTTAATGTTTTAGCAAATTCTGTATTTTTTAAAATTGCATATTTACATTTTTAACCTGATTACTGCAACTTCTATAGGACCTGGAGGTATAACATGTTGCTTTTGGATTCTATTAACTCTTGTCACTGTGGTTTGCTTTGTACTGTTTTTATAGTCTATTTTGGTGAGCTTATTTTTCCCTCTTATTTTATAGGAGTCCTGCTGGATTAACTTTGAATAAGGTGTTTTTTGTTTGTTTTCTTTTCTTTTTCTATTCTGAATCTGCCTGCAATAAGGAGACCTGGGTTCAAAACCTGGGTCTGGAAGACCCCCTGGAGAATGAAATGGCAAACCACTCTAGTATTCTTGCCTGGAGAATTCTATGCACAGAGGAGCCTGGAGGGCTACAATTAATGGGGTTGCAAATAGTTGGACAGGATTGAGTGACTAACATTTTGCAGGATTAACTTTGAATACGGGATGTTTTCCTATTTTGCTAGTATTTTAAGCGTACCCCTAACCAAGAACCATTTCAGCATGCTTGAGGATTTAGGTTCAGAGAAGGAATTAAATACCTAGCTTCCTCACCTTTATTTTTATTCAAAATTCAGAATACACAAGAGGAATCTAACCCCATCCTTTTAGCTATCAGCTCATTTAGGCAAGTGTCCTAATGTTCTAGATTCCTACTTTTGTGATCTAACTTCCAGCTTCTGAAGCCCAGGGGACCAACAAAACCCATCTCCTGCCTTCAAGCACAGCCTTTGTTCACTGTGAGCCTAATCATGGTTTATTTTATTTTTTGAGAGACTGAATGAATAAACAATGGCCAGATAATATATAAAATTAGAACTTTGACCCATAACATATATCAGCTTGTACAGGAAACCAACCCATCCAGTCCAGGAAGCCAAGATGTTACACATTAGACTTACAGGACACCAGGCTGTAAGTAACAAACTAGGAAGGCAAAACTTCTCTAATAAGTGGTCCCAAATGATTAGGAATTGACAAATAACTTGTTGCTTATCTAATTTTTGTCTGTGCTTCCAAATTAGGGGCAACCAAAGAAAGACAATTATGCACTCTTAAGCAATCACATAGGATGCCCCACTTCTAGTTAGCCTGCTTAAAGTTTCCTCTATGCCAACAGCCTTCAATCAGGTCATGCCTAAAGCCACCCATCTTTCCCTCCTATAAAGCTTTCTCACTCCTCTGCTTGCCTTTCAGTCTCTAGTAAAACATAAGTAATGGAGGTGGATTCTTTACCATTGCAAGCTCTGAATAAATAATCTTTGCTTTCCTCATTGTTTGGTTTTCAATTATTTCCATAATTTACTATAATAGGAGTATTTGTTGAGTTCATCCTTACCTTAAAAAAAAAAAAATGAACAGGACTCCAAAGAGTGTGTTTGATCTAAGATATAGTTGTTATAAAATGGGAAGTTTTCTTAGAACTCATGATCACTTATGGTATTATAACTGGAAATTCTTTGCAGATAATGTTACTGAACTCATCTCTTAGGGCAAGGATTTTAGAGGACAATATAGAAGCAGAAGAAGATAAATGACTCCCCACCTCCCCTCAGTTTTTCCAATTGTTTCTTTGCTCTTTCTTTTTCCATTGTAATTATATTTAGATATTGCTTCTAATGCTTCATTTTAATTTTTAATATTTTTAACAACTCTACTCCAGCCTGATATATTTTTACATAAGAAGATCTGATGGACAAAAGTATCTAGATATTAAATTAGCTTTTCCTGGGCGAGTCCTTCTAAATGGCCACAAGAGTATGCATTTTCCCTCACAACTAGTCACAGAATTTCTTAAACCTATTTGGCAGTTGACAGAGGGACTGTAATCTCGCCTTTTCTGCTTAGTAGCTTACTATTTCAGCTGAACACTAAAGGGCAAAGCCACCTTCTGAGACAATTTTACTGCATACCAATAATTAAACCAGCCCACTCAGGGAGGTATTTTCCCACATAAGTATTTTGATAGCTACCATTGCAGATTTATAAATGGTCACACTATCTTCATGTTGTAAAACTTGGCCAGAATTTTAAGTTTGCTGTACAGAGATGTAAATTGACAGTTCATATTATCTTTTTCTTAACTGCTCTCATTTTTCACTGCACTTTTATTCATAGTTCTCACCTTTTCCTCTAGCCTCATACCTCATTGGTTATACAAAAAAATAAGGCATAACTTTTCAACCATGAAGGCATTTTCTCAAAACAATGAAATGCCTAGTCCTTAGTGATAGAAAATGAATCTCCCTTCTCTTATGTGAAATGAACTTTTTCAGTATGTTTTAGCTTTTATATATGACTGGTAGAAGTCCTTTTGCAGATGGGAATATAAGAATCAATTAATGTATATGTTCTATTAATATTTCTGAAATTATTATTGTTTAGTTTCTAAGTAGTATCCAACTCATTTGTGGTCCCATGGACAGTAGCCCGCCAGGCTCTTCTGTCCACGGGATTTATCAGGCAAGAATATTGAAGTGGGTTGTCATTTCCTTCTCCAGGGGATCTTCCTGACCCAGGGATCAAACCCATGTCTCCTGCTTGGCAGATGGATTCTTTACCACTGAGCCACCTGGGAAGCCCTTTCAAGTTATACATTATCACAAAACTAAAATTATACTGTGTGGGTGTTACATTTAATCATTTTGGAAAGGTAATTTTAAGTATCAAAAATTAGATTAATTTCAATATTATTAAAGAGCATCTAGGGATGGAGGGATGAAAACTGATTGAGATAAAAGCATATTTGGTATAATTCAGGTCATTACTTATGATGAAAAAACATTATTTTTTTTTTCTATGTTCTACTTAGGACTTTTAGAGAAATGTTAGAAAGGTGTTTTATTTATTCCTTAAATAATGGAGCTCTCTCTTTGTCTCTTTTTCTTTCTCTGTATGTGTGATTCTTCACAAAATTCTTAAAAAATTATATTTTATTCATCTAATATATACTTGGAATATTCTTGATCACACAGAAAATATAATAATAGAGTAAGTACAAAGTAGAACTATGATATGAAAGAAATTTATCATCCTAAAAGACACAGAGACAATGGTTAACACTGTTACTTTAATGTAGATTTGAGATTTCAAAGATCACACATTATAAGGTAGGCTTGTACACTGCAGTAGACTGAAAATGCACTCTTTCCCCCCCCAATCCCCAGAAAAGAATCTACTCATGTCCTGTTTCCCTGGAATCTGTGAAAGTTACCTTATACAGAAAAAATAGACCTTTACAAATATGATGAATTTAATCATCTTGATGTAGGTAAAATTCCCTGTATTTTCTAGGTAAGCCCTAAATACAACCTCACATGTTTTCACAAGAGTGAGGCAAAGGAAGATTTTACATACACAAAACAGGAGAAGGTAATGTACCAGCAGAGGCAAAGAGAAGTAATACAGCCACCAGAAACTAGAAAAGGTAATTAATGGATTCTCCCCAAGAATCTCTGGAGGAAGAATGGCATTTTAGACTTCTGGCCTATAGACTGGTGAGACCACAGACTTCTATATTTTTAAGCCACCAAATAATGTGTAATAGCAGTCACAGGAAACTAGTATACAAATACACATACACACACACACAACTAAAACATAAATGGCTGCTATATTTAAGATATGACAGAGAAGCACAGTATCAAATATTCTTTATGGTTGTTAATGCATAAAAGTAATTTTTAAATTATAAATTTTTAAAATATATGTTTTATCACTGACATTTCCTTTTAGAAAACTAACTTTTAAGGCTACTTGCATTATTTGCTGGAGAAGGAAATGGCAACCCACTCCAGTGTTCTTGCCTGGAGAATCCAGGGATGGGGGAGCCTGGTGGGCTGCCGTCTATGGGGTCGCACAGAGTCGGACACGACTGAAGCGACTTAGCAGCAGCAGCAGCAGCATTATTTGCTCATTGTTTTTTTCTGGGAGAAAATGACATAAAATCAATGAAGTGTTTGTTTTAGTTGCCAAAAGTCTAATGTTAGGGAATAAAATCTACTAAGCATGAAGTTGATTCTTTCCACAATGAGGAGCTTTTATTTATAAGCCATGTTATGTTACTATGAAAGGGAAACCCCTTCTACAGGAAGAAAACAATGGGATTCTGTTTGTTTCTAAGTACCCACTAATATGAAAATAGTCAAATATAGAAGGCTAAATACTGTTCTTACAAGAAACATGTAGAGTATTCTGATAAATTAACAGTCAAGTAAAACAACTATGAAAAATAAGATTTTCACCCTTATCTTTTTGCCAAAATTTTATAAATATAATTCAGTTACTTCAAACCAAGCCTTCAATTTTATATTTCTTTCATGAAAGAGGAATATAAATATTTCAAAATATTTATATTAATATACAAACCTTGAATATTCATTATGCTTGGTTATATATTGAGGCATACTAAATATAACTTACCAAGATAACAGAGCATCAATAAATATGTCTATTTGCAATGGATATCACAGGAGGAAACAGAAAAGCAAATTATGTTTTAAACTTCGATACTTCTCTGAAGATTTTTAAGCAGCAATAAAAAGGCAGAAAAGCAGTGGAAAAAAATCTAGAAACTTAGAAAACAGTCCCCAAGACCACCTTCACTTCTGACACCAATCCCAAGTCCAGGTATTCCAAAGACCACTCTCAGGTTTGAGAATTTTCTATAGAAGGATCCACGGAGTGCACTGAAAGCTACTGTACTCGTGTAATTAGTTACAGACTAAAATAACCCAAAAAAGAAGTGTATGGGGCCAAGTCTAGAAAAGTTTCACATGTGGAACTTCTGCTTATCTTTTCCCACTGGGGTCATGGACAATGCTAATCTCCCATCAGTGCTGTGTGACAATACATATGGACTACTGTCAAGCAATCAAGTATACTAGAATCTTGTGTTTTACTGGGGCTTGGTCTCCTAAACCTGACTGGCCATTCACATGGTTGACCTCAGTCTTTAGCCATCACCCTAAAACACATTGTTAGACCATGTGACCTGGGCCAAAGACCCTAAGTAAACAAAATGTGAATGTGAATATATCCCCAAATCATCTCTATCTTAAGAGTATTAATGAATGGGTCAATACGGTCCATGTGTACGTGCTCAGTTGTGTCTGACTCTTTGGGACCCCAGGCATTCTCATTAAGCATACCATTCCAAGGATTTAGCAATTACCTTCCAGGAGCCAAGATAAAAGTCCTCTCTTTGGATAAGGTTAATTTTTTAGAACACATTTAAATTTTCTAATAGTATAAGATTTCTGTATTTTGATTGTTGCAAAACAAGTCAAATTCCAGCTCTATTAATTTTATGTAACCTTATTCTCTTCTTCCTTCCCACTCCTCTAATAGCCAATAGATGTGAAATTCAAAATGGAACACTTGTTTTTAAAGTTTAATATGGGAATTTAAAAACTCATGTATATACTTAAAACTCATGTTTCCCATACATAGTATGTCCCACTCACACTGTGCTAGAAGTTCAATAGATCCACTCAGAGAAAATTAATTTTAACTGATTTGCTTAGATGCAGATTTTTAGTCAGAACCACAATGCCTCAAAACAAAGTTGTTCAACTGTGCATGTTTACATGGTCAACTGTTCAACTACACTGACATTAATGCAATGATATGAGCATTATTTCAGTTTAAAATAAGTATTTTTTAATATAATCTTTACAATGGACCTTTTAAAAATTAAGCCCAGCTCCAAGTATAAATATTTTAGAAAATCTAACTTTTCATCAGTCAACGCAGACAAGCTTTTAAAAGTAAAAATAAATAAATAAGCAGTAAGAAGATAAATGATCCAACTACAGGAGCAACAAAAGTAGTCAGACAGAGTATAATTGAGCCCATCTATAAAAACTTCTGGATGAAATACAGATAAGCACAGTTACAACAGAGGAAGTACACTGTGTCCAAGTATTTTTGTTTGAGAAGATCTGTCAAGTCATAAATATAAGTCACAACCAAGACTTGGGTAGAAAGTGTTAGATGATTTATTTTACAATTATAAACTCAATTCTAAGTTTGAAAACTAGAATGATTCATGAAACATACAGTTCTTTCTATAATGAGTATTGATAAAATTATGATGTTGGACAGCACTTGTTCTATATGATCAAAATCATCTCCCTTTCACTTTGAACACTTCTAAGCCTCAGACAAAGATCACATGAATCAATAATGGCCACTGTATGCTACATTCTCAGTTGATTTTGTGAACAAGTTTACAAGAAAAAGGAGAGAATCATCTGATTCCTTTAAATGTTAACTGTTCTGTTTTTTATTGCCTAAAATAGAACAGGTAGCCCTGATAGCTTGTGCTGGGAGGAAAACATAAAGAATTCCTTTCTTTCATATAAATTAGAAGAGTAAAAGTGTTTATATTCCATATGAATGATTAAAATTCATCTTACAAACTGTCAACTTTTTTTGCTATCAAAATTGTTTTCAATTTTCTCTTTCCATTTTTGAAAGAAATATAACCGATGATTAAGATCAGCACTATCACAGTAATATTATTTGGCATGTGCTGTAGGTCAGACCTCTGTTCTAAGTACATTACATGTATTATCTTTTCTAATTCTCATGACAATCCTGTGATAATACATTATTCTTATTTTACAGATATTTAAATTGAACTTAAAGTTTAATTACACTTTCCCATGCTTCCTATCTAGTAAATGGTGGCCCCAAGGGCTTCCCAGTTGGTGCTAGTGCTAAAGAACTCACGTGCCAATGCAGAAAACAGTGATTTGGGTTTGATCTCTGGGTCAGGAAGATCCCCTGGAGAAGGGCATAGTAACCCACTCCCATATTCTTATCTCAAGAATCCCATGAACAGAGAAACCTGATGGGCTACAGTCAATGGGGTCACAAAGAGTTGGACGTGACTGAGTGCACATACACACAAAGGCATATTAAGAGAAATCAATGTTAGTGATTAATGATTCATTTAGTTACTAAATATTTATCAAAACCATACTATGGAGCTGGTTTACTTCTAGAGTCTTGACACTACCATTGAGAAAGATTCATACATGTGCACTGAAAGATACATATGGATGTTGACTGCAGCATCATTTACAGTACATGGAGTCTCTGTCACAGCTACTCAACTCTACCACTGCAGCATGAAAACTGCCATAGACAATACATAAATGAATAAGCATAGCATGTTACAAAATACCTCTACCTGGAAAAAGAAACAAAAAAGCTGCAGATTGGGCTGGGCCTGTTGGCCATGGTTGCTAACTCTGCTCTAAGTTGCAGAGCTGGGTTTCAAATTTAGAGTCTAGTTTCAGAGTCCTACTCAACACTTTTATGAAGGATCATATTTATTATGTTCAAAGTGTTTTTTCTCTTTCAGTTCTCCTCCCTTTTAACTTTGGCTTTGTAAGACTTAAGTGTTTTCATTCATCAATAAACACTTTCTTCTCTTTTCTTCTTAAAAATATGTATAGTTGTAAGTAATCAAAGGCTATGGACACAACTAATACTTCTGGAATAAAAAGAAATCTAGAGTATGTCACAAGCTATTAAATTTTTAACTACTCAGGTGCAGTAACTTGCATTATCACCTAGCCAGTTTTTCTCAGTACCTTTAAATGGTGCCAACAGAACTGTTAGCTTTGTCTAAAAATGCTCATTTGCTAACCAGTGATGACAATTACCTGTCCCCTCCTCTTTCATAGACTTTTGATCTCTAAACCAAAAATGCTGTCAGCCAGAGTTACAGGCATCCTCCTTTGAGGCAAGGACATCCATATCCATGATTATACTGAGCAGCTTTTATGCCAGCAAACCAAGCTCATGACACAGAAAGTAAACAACACAGGAAGGTGCCCAACAGGCAGCAAAGTCAAAGGATGGCTGCCAAGTGATGGTTGCTTGATCAAAGGCAATGGGCCAGTCTCTCAGGATCAGGCTTGGTTTAAATGATTAAATTGTTGGATTGGAAATTCTCACTGGGACTCCAGCTACAAATTCTGTGCCCTAGAGAGATCCCACAGACTGACACAGCTGCTGCTTTTGCTATAAACCTTTATGCCAGCAACATACCGGCTGATTCACTTTTCTTTCCTTAGCTTCCTAACTAAGGCTACAAAACGTAGAACTTTTTTACACTGTTTCATCAAAACATACTTGGACTAAATTGTTTCTTCTTTGTTTATTAAGTGTTATTTTAGGTAATCTCAAGTACTTCTCTTGTGATGCATTTAATAGAGTCCTCTCTCTCCCATATGTGGAGGAGAGATGAATCCAGCCCCTTCTAAGCCACCTTATTCACAAAAATTTTCAGGCTGTACTCTGAGCTCTCCTCCAGGTACCTGGGCCCTTCTGACTGGCACTGGGACAAGAACTTTCCTGCACAGCTCTCCAGCTTTCTAGGGGAGCAAGGGACATCTCAGCTCACATCTTTCCCAAGTTTCACTGCTGTAACAATTCTATCTCCTGCTGTTTTTCTTTGATCTAAGAGAAGACTGTATTTCTGGCCTATAAAACAGCATATCCGTGTACAGTGCTTGGTTTTCAAAGTGTTATCATCTATATTGTCTCATTTCTGCTTTAATTTCTGCTTTTAAATTTCAATGGCCTGTGAATTGGAGAGTGGTTGTTAGTCTCTTTGTCAAGATGAGGAAAGGAGTTCAAAAGGTAATAGACTTGCTTGAGGATTCATAGCTAACAATGGAAGAGTCACTCTGTGGCCTGAAGGCTGGGGTTTGTACCACTAGACTTCATCCTCTTTTTCTTGCCCCTAATTGCTTTGTGGAGTTACAGTGTCTCCCTCTCAAGAATATAAATTATCATATATTCTATATCTCACTCTGGCACTTACTTCAGTGAATACATATAGTATGTGATCAATAGGCTCCTAGAGAGTGTCTGAATTACCATTTAAGAAATGTCCTACAGTTGAAGAATTTATCTCTGGAAATAAATAAACATAAAATTTGGTTTCAAATGACCTATATAATTTTATTCAACAAAATCCATACTGTCCTCAAGAGGACAAAACTAGTTCTTATGGAAAGGAGCAAAAAGCTTCAGTAGTGCAAGTTTGTTGCTCAACCTTATGTGAAAAAAAAAATCTGATTCATTTTAATTTTTATCACTGGGGAGAATCTGATCTGAAATTTTCTCTTTTGAAATATGATAATGAAAAAATGTTAGGAACACAGACTAACAGGAAGCAACAACACTGGTGAAAAAAAAAGCAGCAGGGAGTCATTTTCCTTTTATTATAATAGTAAGATCTTACCCTGCAAAATCAACCTTAGATTTCACTTGTTCATTAGGTGTATCAAGCACCTACCAGGTATATTGGTTCCAATTGTTATTCTGGCCAATACATCAACACACTGTATAAAATGAGGAATGATTCAAAGAAGAAAAATGCCTGCTCTCCACTCTTAAGGAATAAACATAATTAGAAACTATGAAAATTTGAAATTGGAGGAAGGAATAGAAAAGGAATTATCAACTATTATGCACATGCAATATGACTGACATTTTATCAAATTAATTTATTTTATACATGAGAAAATTTATGAAGTATACAAAGGTAAAGAAGTCAGCTTCAGGCCAACTCACTCAGTTGTAGGGTGATCAGCTTACCCTAGCTTTCCCAGGAATGTTCCAGCTTTAAATCTGTAAGTCCTATATCCTAGGAATATTCTCAGTGCCAGGTAAACTGAAACAACTGGTCAACTCACAACTAGTTAAGAATCAGAATTGCATTCAAATTATACAAACTGATAAAATGGAAAATGGTCTCCTCAGTCAATCAATTAAAAAAACGAAATAAGTTCAGTTCAGTTGCTCAGTAGTGTCTGACTCTTTGTGACCCCATGGACTGCAACATACCAGGCTTCCATGTTCATCACCAACTCCTGGAGCCTGCTCAGACTCATGGCCATCAAGTTGGTGATGCCATCCAACCGTCTCATCCTGTGTCATCCTCTTCTCCTTTTGCCTTCAATCTTTCCCAGCATCAGGGTCTTTTTCAACGAATCAGTTTTTTGCATCAGGTAGCCCAAGTATTGGAGTTTCAGCTTCGGCATCAGTCCTTCCAATGAATATTCAGGACTGATTTCCTTTAGGATGTATTGGTTGGATCTCCTTGCAGTTCAAGGGACTCTCAAGAGTCTTCAACACTATAGTTCAAAAGCATCAACTCTTTGGTGCTCAGCTTTCTTAATGTAATAATGAAACAGAATTCAGTCAACAAATAGGTCACAAAATAGCCTCCCAAAGAATCACTTCTTGGTGATCACTTTTGTTGGTATGTTGAATTTGAGACTGAGAGCAAACCTTGTTGTGTCTTACAGGTAAAATAATACTTGTTTTACAGGTAACATAATACTTGTTATGTCTTACAGGTAATGTGAAAACATCCTATAAAATCTTTCGTGTGTGTAACAAGGGTAGGCTCATGTCAGTTGGTGGGAGAAAGCAGCAGTAGGAAAGAATCCTGCTAATCTACAGTATTAAACAATGGCAGTCAACTAGAAGCCCCATATTCTAGTATTACAGCACAGTTCCCTTTGTTTTAAGAGCAATCATAATTGCGTAGTGGCCTCACTGAAACTATGATAAATATAGTTGTTCCCTATTAATCAGTATGAACATCTGCAACAATTACTCATGCAAAGAATAATGATTTAGCAGCTGTGCATGCTAGAATAAGAATTGTGTAAGATTTAGGAAGACAGGGATAATACACATATCATTCTGACAAAAGCTCCAGGGTCCATGATTTATGATTTTTACCCTTTAGTAATAAATACAAATTATTGCTTGTGAAGACATAAAACAAAAGTATATTACCTTGAGAAATGTCCATGTCTGTTAATATTTGTTGATGTGCATTTGGTTAATTAATTTAACAAGCAGGAAAAAAAAATGTTGTTGTTTTTCTAAGTTTCTCGAAAGTTTCTCATTGGACCTTAAACTCTCACTTACTCAGCTGATATTTCTAAAGTAACATGTGACTTCTCTGTACTACTTTAGTTGTCTCCACTTCCTGTTTAGGATTATGTCATGTGGTTGAGAGAACAGACTCAAGAGCACTGCACTTGAATTCCTCTTAGCCTCATGGAAAGTTAGCTATGTGATTCTCTTATCTCCCTTTAACTCCCCGAACTATTCCAAACTAATTTTTTCCTTAATCACTGTCTCCGCAAAATCTCCTTATATCTTAATCTAATGGACAATTTTCGCCCCTCATTTTTTACATAGAAGCATCTGGCAGAACTTGGCTTTTCATGACTCTGTACCAGTTTCTTCATAAATCTCAAACATACATATTAGGTGCAACCAGTGTTCTGCTAAAGAAATCTCAAAATGGGGGTGGTTCCTTGAAGTTGTGTTCTTTAATGTGATCTCAGCATCATTTATTCCTGTTTCTCCAAGGCCCATCTAAAAACTGGTACAAGTCTCTTATCTAATGGCAGATTGCTTTCTTCTGCTCTCCACATGTATATTCCATATCAACTTCAAATTCAGTGAATCCAGAAGTAAAACTTCTGAGAACTACACCCCAAGGTAATCACAATTGCTAACATTCAAGTCTTTGTTTCCTACCAATAAAATTTCAAGTGTTACTTCTTCTAATACCTCAACTCCAAAAATCCTTTGACTCCAATGAGGCCTTGAATATTTCCCATTGTTCTCTTCAAAACATACTAATTTTTCCCTTCACACAGGTGCTTAAGTTCAATGGTCCATCATTACACTCATGCCACTGTATACACCATCCATTTCCCCTGGCTAAATTCAAATACACCTACTCTATCTGAGTCAAGGCATATGAATATATCTTTGGAGAGGATCTAAACCATGAACATAGGTATCACTTTATATTTATATCCAATAACTTTATAGGCTCATAAATATACCTATTGCATTCACTATCCTAGGAAAATATTTTTACCCTCTAACCAAAATCCTATAAAAATCATAAAGACTATCACTAGGCTTATGAGTCTTGCTTCCTGCTTGTACTCTAACGCTTTTTTCAAGGCATTCAAGAAGATACACTAACGCATGTATATGGAATTTAGAAAGATGGTAATGATGACTCTATGTGCAAGACAGCAGAAGAGACAAAAATGTATAGAACAGACTTTTGGACTCTGGGAGAAGGTAAGGGTGGGATGATTTGACAGAATAGCATTGAAACATGTACATTATCAGATGTGAAACAGATCACCAGTCCAGATTCAATGCATGAGACAGGGTGTTCAGGGCTGGTGCACTGGGATGACCTTGAGGGATGGGATGGGGAGGGATTTGGAAGGGGGTTCAGGATGGGGAACACATCTACACCCATGGCTGATTCATGTCAATGTATGGCAAAAACCAGTACAATACTGTAAAGTAATTAGCCTCCAATTAAAATAAATAAAAATTTTTAAAAATGCCAAAAGCAACTTTGTAAAAAACAAAAAATGATAATTTCCAGAAGTTCCCAAAATTATATCCACTATCCTCTTGGCAACTGAAGCCATAAATTCAGCCTTATTTATGCTAGTCACGCCATGTTTAACTTTATTTCTAAAGCTGAAAGCTCCAATTTTATATAGGTCCCATCCCCTACTAAGCACTAAAGGACAGTAGCTATCTTCTAACGTTATGTCATATTTTCTTGCCTATTAGTGTACATAATTTTATTCTGTTCGTCCCTATATCTGCCTCCAGGCATACAGTAATTTTCTTTGATCTCGGAAATCAGCCCTGGGATTTCTTTGGAGGGAACGATGCTGAAGCTGAAACTCCAGTACTTTGGCCACCTCATGTGAAGAATCGACTCATTGGAAAAGACTCCGATGCTGGGTGGAATTGGGGGCAGGAGGAGAAGGGGACGACAGAGGATGAGATGGCTGGATGGCATCACCGACTCGATGGACGTGAGTCTGAGTGAACTCCGGGAGTTGGTGATAGACGGGGAGGCCTGGTGTGCTGTAATTCATGGGGTTGCCAAGAGTCGGACACGACTGAGCGACTGAACTGAACTAAACTGAAGTAGCAAAAAAATAAAAAGAAAAAAAAAATTCCCTAAGGATTCGCAAGTATTAATTTTCTGCATTTCCTTTTCTTTATTTTTTTTTTCATTTTCCCAAATCAGGCTTCCATGATTGGTTTAATCTAATTGCTAAACATTACATTATATAACAATATATAGCATGCAACAGTGGTGCTAAATCTTTCTGTCTTGAATACTCTCTTAACTTTAGTGACGGCTAGGTCTTTTGCAAATTAAAAAACAATTATGTTTGAATTACTAAGATACACTTTCCTAAAGGAGGATGCAGCCCTGACCAGGAATTTATGGCTTGGCAGGTAGGACATACGTCAGGTTTTAGCCTCGAGTTGCACTTGCCCTTTAGATAGCCATCCTTTTACTAGACTCAACTTGCTCAGCTGTAGCAGGCAGCCCTGAGAATAAAATTGTCTTTAGTTCTCTTTCCACCTTATTGCCCGTGCCATCTCACTTTCCTAATCTCTAAATGTCAGAATGATCCCAAGACTCAAGTTTTAGATGTTTTCCCTATTTATACTAATTACCTAGGTGACATCATTCAGTCTCAAAATTCAAATACCATCTACATATTGACAGCTACAAAATGCATGTCTCCAGGTAAGTACCCTAAAACTTAAAACTGCATATGCAACTGCTTACTTAACATCTTAATTTGGAGAACAAATACTATGTCACAAATATGTTCTACCCAAAGCCAGTTCCCAGGTCGTCCTCCCCAAATCTACTCCTTTCCTATCTCATCTCAGTAATTGGCAACTTGTCTTCCATTTTCTTAGGCCAAACCTTGCCTCCTATATTTCTCTCACAATGTACATCTAATCTATTAATAAAAACTGTTAATTTTGCCTTCAGTTAACTCCTGAATCGAACCTCTTCTCACCTAACACACTAACCCAAGTCATCATTTTGTGGTAGGAGACTATTACAAAAAAATATTCTCTTTTTCTCCCTTCTGCCTTCAGCTTATACAATCCGTCATCAAGACAAAAACCAGAATTTCTGGTTATAATATAATTCATATTACTTCACAGCTTGTCTCAAAATATTTCATGGTTTACCATTTCACTTAGAGTAAAATCCAAAGACTTTGCCGTGATTTACAAGGCCATGCCTAGTCCACTAATTGTTCATGGTGCTCTGTTGCTACTAGCTCCCTTTTTATTTCTCAAACATGACAAACACACTTGCACCCCAGCATTTTTGCACTGGCTATTCTGTCTTGAACAGACTCATACACGTGCCCAAATGGCACCTTTTATCACTTACTTCAAATAAATCTCTGTTCAAATAGCACCTCAGCAGTCTTACCAGTTACTAATATTTAGCCTGCTCCCTACATCCACTCTATGTTTTTATTTTTTTAACTCGTATTTGTATTCCCCCCTATATAAAACAGTGCCCGATATAATGGAGGCATTCAAGAAACTTTTGTTAGAAGAATGAATGAAAGTGTAGTTGAGGGGTGGTGATGACTCTATAGTCTTAATGACATCTCATCTTTCACAGTGCTTTTTTTCAAGAGCATAACAATGGTACCAATATAAACAGATTATTGACAGAGTAATGAAGATTTTCCAGAAAAATGAATTACAGCATTTGTCTACTGCTTTTTAGAGAGACTCTCTGGATCAACAAACATTAGCGGGAAATACATCCTACGTAGGACAACTCATGTATTTCCTCCCACAGGTAAGATATTTTTCCACTGTCAAGTTCCAACACCACACATATTTTTCCACAACTGGCTTTGAAAATTAAATCCATTTTGACTACTGATGAGTTATATGACAAATGCGAGGTCCTTTTCCCACTGGATATAAAATATAAGGCCTTTGACTTATTCTGTTTAAGCGTTTTCAAAGAATGCATACAGAATAAGGCTTATTTTTGCTAAATAATACTATAATTCAGCTGTGGCCAGAAATGATTTATTAAATGATAATGTTTATGGCAAATCATATACAACTGAAGGGATGTACTTTTTATACCCTCCTTTGTAAGATGCTTCATTGTGCTAATAAACATATACACCTCTTATGTTTCAGGAAAATTCAGAGAGAGAAGAAAAGGAGAGAGAATAATACTTATCATACGACCCGTGAAAAGTATTGCTTTATAATGACTAGAAAATTATTTTCCTTCAAATACCACAGGCAACTGCTGTTCCAAAAAGCTTTATTCAACAATATAGTGCAAGTTTCAGCCCTTCTTAGAGCCTATGCATGATTATAAACTTGGCTAGCTTAATTTCCTTCGAGATTTAAATAATTTATTTAAGAGCCTGAGATTCTGCTTTACACTCCTAATTCTTCAGAAACAAAGAGAACATCATGAATTTAATTTGTAGACAGTGAATAACAGTGTAATGTAGACAGTGTAAGATAAATACGATTAAGACCATTCAACAGTCATTTTTTGTGAAATCAAAATTCAGCTGGTAAATTTCTATTGATAAATGTTTGTCTTCCAAAAAATATTCTAAAAACCATATGCATGGCTATTTATATGTTTCTTCTTAGAAGTCTTCAAAGTCCAGTTGCAACTATCATTTTAATCACAACATATTTGCATATACATGCCTGCTTTTTTAAACTTAAATACCAAAACTAATTTATAAAATAAGTGAAAATAAGTGATTCAATATATTGATAAATGAATACTGAGAAGTGAAAAGCTTCATATGATACTTTTAACTTGGATTATAGTCATTTAATTAGCAATTATTAGTATAAAAGCACAGTGCCAACCACAGTGAAAAAACTAAAGTAGTAAGGGAAAAAGCATATAAAATTTGGCACATGATGGAATGTATATAATAGCTTATAAAATTATTCCAGTGTTCGCTTTCACTGATGTTTTAGTGTTTATTTTAAATTGTGATAAAATACACAAAACATAAAATTTACCTTCCTAACAATTTTTCAGTGTACAGCCCAATAATTTTCACTATCTCCTAGAGTGTGCCCAAGGTGAGGGACAGGGAAGCCTGGTGTGCTGCAGTCTATGGTGTTGCAAAGAGCTGGACATGACTTGGCAACTGAACAACAATAATCAGTAGTTCTAAGTACATTCATGTTGTTGAGCAAACAACGTCCAGAATTCTTGTCATCTTATGAAACTGAAACCCTACTCATTAAAGAAGTTATTCTCGCCTGCTCTTAGACCTTGGCAACCACTGTTCTGTTTCCTGTCTTTATGAGTTTGACTATTCTAGATACCTCATAAAGTATAATCATACAGTATGAGTTTCTTTGTGACTGGCTTACTTCACTTTGCATAATGTTCTCATGAGTTCATCCATGTTATAATATGTATCTTAACTTGCTTTTTAAGGCTGAATAATATTCCATTGTATGTGCATATCACATTTTGCTTATCCATTCATCTGTCAAAGGACTTGTGTGTTATTTCTATCTTTTGGCTATTATGAATAATGCTTCCATGAATGTGGGTGTACAAATTCAAGACCTTGATTTCAAATAATTTACACACACACAACCCCCCCCCCCCCCCCCAAACGCCCCCCCCTCCCCGCNCCCCCCCCCAGAAGTGGCACTGCTGTCTCACATAATTCAATTTTTAACCTTTTCAGGAACTACCATACTGTTTCCTATAGTAGTTGCACCATTTTAAATTCCCACCTACAGGGCACAGAGGTTCCAATTTCTTCACAATCTTGCCAATACTTGTTATTATCATTTTATTTTTATTTCATAAATTAATTTTTAATTGGAGTATAGTTGATTTAAAATGTTGTGTTAGTTATTGCTGTACAGCAAAGTGAGTTAATTATATATATGTACACATTCACTCCTTTTTAGTTCTATTCCCACTCTGGTCATTACAGGGTATTGAAAAGAATTTCCTGTGATATTCAATAGGTTCTTATTAGTAATCTATTCTATGTAGAGTAGTGGGTTATTGTTTTAAATAGTAGACAGCAGACATACTAATAGGTTTGAGGTGGTCTCTCTTTATAGGTTTTTTTCTACTACTCCTTTTTTTTTTTTTTAATTAACAGGCCATTTTAGGACAAATTAGTTGNCATTTTAAGAAAAAATAGTTGAAATTATTTGGTTGAGGATAAGTCAGATGGAAAAAATGCAGCAGTAGAGTAGCATTTTTAGGAAAATACAGTTATAAAAAATGAAAACTACTTTAAAAAACACCATAATAATTACTAGGGTGCTCTAATATAACAATATAATATTTAAATGAGAGATATAAATTTACTCTAGAAAGTTAAGCATCTCAAGATGAATTGAACTATAGACCTTAAGACCATCTAAAGGAGACATAACAGCTCCCTGGGCCATTGGAGACAACTGAAATGTGAAAGATATTTAAATACAGCTAAAGCAAAGAGGTTTTTTTTTTTCCATCATAAAAAGGAGGTTCAGGTTCTTGGCATATAAACATAACTCATTTTTCCTTCCCTCAAGAGGCCTACTCTCAGGTCAAGTTTTTATATAAATGTATTAATATCTTCTTATGTGGTCAATAATGGTAGCTGGTATTTTAAAGCTTGTCATTTCTGCCACTGAAATTAAAATGTATTTTACATAAACTTTATGTTGTGTATACATTCATCCATAAGACATATGTATATTAACAAACCACCTGTATTTTTTAGGTTTCTTACAGAATCTTTTACTTCATATAGTCTTGTTTATGAGTATGACTTCTCAGAACTTATTTGAAAATTAAGATATGATGGCTGTTCCAGACATGACACCATTCTACATAAAACAAGTGCATACGTGTCTTAAACATACCATAAAGCAAGCGTTACAAGAACATAAAAATAATCCCTTAAAAATAACTCAAAGTCAACCGCTAGTGAAATCTATCAGATTGCTCTTATTTTCCCTCCTGCATCAGCTCACACTAGTTTCCAGACTATAGCTATATCATTCAGCTCTGTCTGCACACATTATTCTCCATAACCACTCCAGAATACTCTCTCTCTCATGACCTGACTCCAGAATCATACAGCTTTAAACCTATATGCCTCTCCTTATAGTAGGTATATTATATGGCTGGATGACGGGTACAGTATTAATGTTAGAATCCCTCCAATGGCATCTGTCAAAAGCAGCACTTTTAGTAGATGAGATCATTTCTCAGCCCTATTTCACAGCATAAAATAAGCACTGCCCTCTACCAAGAAATCTCAAAAAGCCCAAGATGGCTTTAAAAATTCATGTTGTAAGATCTTCTGAAGTCTATTCCAGTAAAAATAATAAAAGAAGCCACGACATTCTCTTAAAGAAAAACCTTTAATAAAATATTTGCATGTTACAGATTTAGATAAGCCTTTGAAGGAAATGGAAATACTACTGAAATAAGTCAGAAGAAATTAATTATAGCTTGCAATAAGCTTTGTCCCATAGCTTATTGTTTTAAATTTTTCACTTAGTTCATACCGTTTTTTGATTTTAGTTCATGTCATAACCAGAGATATTATCTTCTAAGGTCAAAGCCAAAGTGTTAGTTGCTCAGTCATGTCTGACTCTGCCACCCCATGGACTGCAGCCCACAAGACTCCTCTGTCTATGGGATTTCCCAGGCAAGAATACTGGAGTGGGTTGCCATTCCCTTCTCCAGGGTATCTTCCCAACCCAGGGATTTAAGCCAGGTATCCCAAATTGCAGGCGGATTCTTTACTGCCTGAGCCACCAAAGATAATTAAAATGGCACTCCTTTAGTATCTCACTCCACGTTAGATACATCTTTCTAAATGAAATCCCCTTGGCTAAGGTAGGGCCCTATGCAATATTTGGCTTACTGTACTTTATCAGTTCTGGCCACCAAAATCTTTACTTTCAGTATCTTATCTCAGTATCTATATATAAATATATCTGGATATTTTCTTTAAGTCAAGGTTAAACTAAGAATGACTGAAAGTGAGTGAAGTTACTCAGTCATGTCTGACTCTTTGCGACTGCATGGACTCTAGCCTACCAGCCTCTTACATCGATGCGATTTTCCAGGGAAGAATACTAGAGTGGCTTGCCATTTCTTTCCACAAAAAATGACTGAACTGTCCCTATATTATAAATGTTAATTACATTATACTGCTCAGATAGTTTAACCATATTATGTCCATAAGGACTAAACACAAATATTAATTAATTTCCAATTTACCCTTCACTAAAATGGAAGAAAATCTAGTGTAACTTTTAATATATTCTCTAGACTATTCTACTCAATAAATATTTATTGAATATCTCCCTTGCACCAGCCTCTGTACTAAGTACTGTGGGTAGACAACACATTTTCCTGGAGCCCAAAGTGATTCCTCTCATCCTTGTCTTACCCTGGTAATGCTGACCTTGTCATATTTAATTCTTCCTATTCAATGTTGCTCTCTCCCTTTTCTCGGAACATATTACTATCTGTAGAACTCAAACTCCACATCTGAATTTGCTCAAGTTAATATGAAGTACACAATCTTCAGGCTTTCCAGGTGGTGCTAGCGGTAAAGAATCTGCCTGCCAGTGCAGGAGACATGAGAGATGTGTTTGATCCCTGGGTTTGGGAGAGACCCTGGATTAAGAAATGGCAACCCATTTCAGCATTTTTGCCTGGAAAATTCCAAGGACAGAGGAGCCTGGAGGGCTATTATCAGTACACGGGGTCACAAAGAATCAGACACAACTGAGCACGCACACACAGACACAATCTTTATCAACTCCTGAGGTGGTCAGCTCCAATATCCCCTCTAACTTGCTGCTTTCTAAAGGGCTTATCTCAATGTTAACCCTTGTGGCAATTCTGCTGTTAAACCAAAGCACACTGCTTTGAGAATCAATCCTCTGCTCTTTTGTGACATTTTGCATAATAAAACTGGGAGGAAAAGCATCTTGCTGGCTCCTTCATTAAAGGAACAATGTCCCACTTGGGATATGAGCTGGGAACATGTTCTTGCACTGAACAGAACCTGGACTGCTATGAAGTCCTGTGTGATACCATTAAGCATACCTTGGTGAAAGGATTCAGCAGAGTTTCTATTTAACCACAGAGCTCCATCTTTATACATGCTATTAATATAATAGCATATCTTGGTAACAAGAATCAGCAATTGCAGCCATAATATTTTTGTTATAATTTTTCCCTGAAATATATTATCTTGTCAAAACTCTAAAAATATCAATTAAAATGACTATAAAAACTTTCTGAGCAGAGGACCAGTAAATAGATGCACAGTGCAGGTAGGAGAATAAAAAAAAAGACCTTTACACAAACCACAAAGAGGAGGTGAAGGGACAAATCATGAGAGAATGAGGCTAAACAGATGTATTTTTTTTCCTCAGTGATAGGCAATAACACAATTCAGTTTCATTGTAGGTGAATGTAATGGTTCTTGTGAATGTGTTATTATTTTAAGTGGAATATCAATCTGTACATTAAGTCTGCTGTTGGGCTTCCCTGGTGGCTCAGATGGTAAAGAATCTGCCTCTAATGTAGGAGACCGGTATTCAATCCCTGGGTGAGAATGATACCTTGGAGAAGAGAATGGCTACTCACTCAGTATTGCTGCCTGCTATTAGAGCTAAAAGAGAAGGAAAGACTCAAAGGGTAGCAAAGTAGAAATAATAGAGGTATCTTTAATTTTAGTCTGCATGGAGATAACAGTTTCTAGTAACAAAAAAGGAAAAACTACAAGAATATTTTTACTCAGAAAGAAAAAAGCAAATTACTCTGTGAGTCAATACAGAGTTAGAATTATAAGCACTGAAATTAATTGGATAAATGACAGCGTGATAAAGAGCACAGCACAAAATCTAATTCTTGCCCTTGCATGCATGTGTGCATGATCAGTCATGTCCAACTCTGTGTGACCCCAGGTACTAAACCAGACTTTTATTTTTTTATTTTTTTTTACTTTTAAAATTTTTATTTTAACTTTAGTTTACTTTACATTACTGTATTGGTTTTGCCAAACATTGACATGAATTCACCACGAGTGTACAAGCGTTCCCAAACATGAATCCCCTCCCACCTCCCACCCCATGCCATCCCTCTGGGTCCTCTCCTTGCACCAGTCTTTTAAACTATGTAATAGAAAAACTTTAAATTTCAGTTTCCAAGACCTATTATTTCCTATTAGAGATATTAAAAGTTTTAATAGGCATTGTTGATGTTAATTTTTTTCTCCTTTTAGTGTTCTGAATGGTATTACCTATAAACTGCAGTAATGAATTCTCATTTAATGAAATATTAGGTATTACTCTTAAGACTATTAAATCTTAGCTCTGTACAGATACTCAGTTGTGTCTGACTCTTTGCAACCCCATGGACTATAGCCCTGTCCATTACCAACTCCCAGAGTTTACTCAAGCTCAAGTCCATTGAATCAGTGATGCCATCCAACCATCTCATGCTCTATAATCCCCTTCTCCTCCCATCTTCAATCGTTCACAGCATCAGGGTTTTTTCAAATGAGTCAGTTCTTCTCATCAGGTGGCCAAAGTACTGGAGTTTCAGCTTTAGCATCAGTCCTTCCAAAGAATATTCAGGACTGATTTCCTTTAGGATGGACTGGTTGGATCTTGCAGTCCAAGGGACTCTCAAAAGTCTTATCCAACACCACAGTTCAAAAGCATCAATTCTTCGTTGCTCAGCTTTCTTTATACTCCAACTCTCACATCCATACATGACTACTGGACAAACCATAGCTTTGACTAGGTGGACCTTTGTTGGCAAAGTAATGCCTCTGCTGTTTAATATGCTGTCTAAAACTTTTCGTCCAAGGAGCAAACGTCTTTTAATTTCATGGCTGCAGTCACCATCTGCAGTGATTTTGGAGCCCCCCCAAAAATAAAGTCTGACACTGTTTCCACTGTTCAAAAGATATATGAAAAGGGGGATAAATATTACTAATCATCAACGGGATTAAAATCAAAAGCACAGTAGGATATCATCTTACATCCGTTAGCAAGGTTACTATCAGAAAGACAAAATATAACAAATGTTGGTAGAGGTGTGGAGAAAAGAGAACATTTATATGCTAGTGGTCCGAGAATAAATTGGTTATAGCCATTCTAAAGAGTCTGGAGGTGCCTCAAGAAATAGGGGCCCACTCCAGCGTTCTTGCCTGGAGAATCCCAGGGATGGGGGAGCCTGCTGGGCTGCTGTCTATGGGGTTGCACAGAGTCAGACATGACTGAAGCGACTTAGCAGCAGCAGCAAGAAATAGGGACTACCACATAACTCACTTCTGAATACACAGCCAAAGGAAATAAAGTCAGGATGTTGAAGATATTCCTGTACTACCCACATTCACTGTAGCACTATTTATAATAGGCAAGATATGGAAACAACCTAAGGGGCCATTCATGGATGAATGGATTAAAAAAAAATGTAACACAGAAACACATATACAACATAGAGGAATTATTATTCAGCTATAAAAAAGGAAATCTTGTCATCTGCAATAACATGAATGAGACTAGAATACTTTATTTTAAGCAAAATAAACCAGACACAGAAAGACAAATACTGTATGATCTCAATTTTACATGAAGTTTAAAAATTTAAACTC
The DNA here is from genome assembly GCA_006410935.1 of Redunca redunca. Lineage (NCBI taxonomy): Eukaryota > Metazoa > Chordata > Mammalia > Artiodactyla > Bovidae > Redunca > Redunca redunca. The sequence goes on from SJYQ01002212.1 coordinate 116,857, forward strand.
GTAAAATCAGAGTTAAACTGTGGTTGCCAAGGTCTAGGGAGGTATGGAAAATGGGAAGATGTTAGTCAAAGGGTACAAACTTTCAGTTATAAGTTGAATAACTTCTGGTGATCTGATGTACAGCATGGTAACTATATTATTACATTATCTACTTGAAATTTGCTAACAGAGTAGACTTTAAGTGTTCTCACCATAAAAAAATAATGTAACTATGTGAAGTGATAGTTTTGTTAAATAATTTGATTGCAGTAATTGTTTCACAATGTATTCAAAGATTAGAGCATCACTTTGTACATCCTAAACATATACAATTACTGTCAATTATACTTCAATAAAGCTAGAAAAAAATGGAGCCACTTTTTAAAAGCCAAAAGTATACCAAATCAATCCTTCAATCATTTAGCAAGTATTTATGAGGTATACATATATAACTTATCAATACTGGGCAATGTATCAGAAAACATGGAGCCTGTATTCCAGTGAAAGAATTGATCAAAATAACAATATAAATACATTTTACAAGAAATTTTTAAAAGTAACCAATTTGACAAAATATATCAAAACAAGAAAATCATGGGAGGTGCTAATTATCTGAGGATTATTATGGAATGGTTGCCTTTTGAGAGATTAAAAAAGGATTCATATATGAGGTAGGTGAGTGGCCAGAGAAGTGACCAGGAGCAGGTGCTCTTGGTGAGATAACTTTTCCATTATTGAAAATGGCACGCATCTACAAAAATAGAAACCAGAGATTGCCGAGTCTCAGTGGTCTCTAGAAGAGAGGAGGTTAGGGAGAAAACTGGGGCCATATTGGAGTCTCTTATACCTTGGTAAGAAATATGAGTGCTATTTTAAGTACACTGGCAGTTACTTATTTTAAGGAAAGAGGTCCAGTTTACATTTAGGTTGATTACTTTTGCTGCATGCTTCATGGGGGAACAGACTGGAGAGGGCAAGGACACCCTTATCCTATTAAAGTGTGGTTAGAAAAGGAATATCTGAGAAAGGAGAAGAGACTGATAAAATAGGAAGAAAGCCTGGTATAATTTTATAAAAGCTGAGAGCTTCTCTATGGAAGTTGCGGTCAGCTGCATAGACTGCTGTATTTCTAATTTAACAGAGTCTGATTTTACTTAAGTAACAAAAGTTACTTACTTCACAATACTGAGTGGTCTACTAGGATTTACTTAGGATTTAGAAAAGTTATATTTCCAAAATTTTTCCTATTAAAGATAGACTTAAGTCTTTTATGCTGCATGTAACATGTGAAATGTCTGTGTCAGTCAAATGAGGAAGGTATAAATTATAAAGTCAAATGAACGATTTTGCTGAGTTAACTCTTTTCCTTCATACTTTACCAATTTTGCCCTTGTTAGCTTCTGGTCTGAGAGTAGACTGTATAGTCAAACTTCTGGTGTCCTGTCAGTCACACCTGGCTATCACACCACTGGCTGATATTCTCTAAATTACATTAGAGTATTTTAAAGAACCAAAGGTTTACATAATTCTTTCATGGGACTTAGGAACATAAAACAGGTGCTGCATTTCACTACATTTGATATCAGTATAGATATAACATTTCATTGAAATTTACATGTGAGTTATATTTATAATGATGGTTATCCATTTTGTCACAAAATACACTGATAGGCTTAGGAATGCAAGCTAAAAAAATTCTTATCACCTGCATAATAACAAATCCAGTTAGAACAGAAACCTCATTTAAAATTAATGTTATTTAATAGCTTTGTGTTTTCCAATGTAATCACCAAAAAGTTCAGGCAAATTTTTCAAATACTAAGATGTTATCAAAGTTTAATTTTAAACATGCAATTATTTTGTAATTCACTTTGACGAATGCAGTGAATGTGAATTGTTCATAACTACAGCTCTCTAACACAATTTCCAACTGAAACCACATATCTAAATATGAAAGTTTACTCAAATGTCCACTTGCTGAAATTAAACCCTTTCTTAGTTTTTCAACAAAATATATATATGTGACCTTGCATTGTTCTCCATTTTGTATGGAATGAACTGCTTTTGTCTGTGTCTTCTGGGTCTCTCGCATTATATATCATTTTGTGCTTTGAACACTTCTAATAATCAGAATGTGTTTTCATATTATTCTTCTAAGGTCAGTTTGATGAAGATAACATACGTTACATAAAAATTCAAAATTTAAAATTTGCCCTTCTAAATCTAAACTATTATTACCTTTTCAATATTTTGAAAACAAAAATTTAAGCTGTTCAATTTTCTTTTTTTCTTTCCCTGACTGCTAATTCACAATAATATTCTAAGTCCTTTCATCCACTTATGGCCTCAATGTCCACATCAGTAAAACAGAAGTGCCAAATAGGACTTTTAACACAACTTATTAAACCTATTGAACCACTCTAGATGAAGACATAATGATCAGAGGAGGAGGAAGAGGAGACAAGGGGAAGGAGAAAACATTCTAATCACAAGAGAACACAGTGAAAGCTAGCAAGTAGTATAATTAGATTTGCAATGGTACTTAAACCCATGAGGTCTGAGTCTTCCCAGAGCAAAATGGAGACAGTACCTTTCTTAGAAACAAATTACCTATTATAAATTTGCTTTATCATATTAAAATATCATGGAATTTTAAAAAGAAGTAGAATAAATAACCTTATGGTAATGATAGTTTCAACAACATTATGAAATGTTTGGTCTGAGTTAATTTTAGTCTTAGAAGGCACTTTAAATTCAATCTTACTTAATTTTCTGGGACATTCTTTAATCAAATCACTCATATGGACCACCAGTCACAGATTTCAACCCAATTTTACATCTGAGCTGGCTGAGGCAAGAGGAATTAAATAATGTGTATAACTTAAAAGGTGAGTTAATGATGCAGTTGAAGGTAGAAAATGGCACCTTTTGTCTTCCTCTTAGCCATTACCATCTAACACTTAAATTTTCTTTATCACTGGATGGAGATTTGTATATTTAGAAATTAAATAGATCAATGAACAATTAGTAGACTGGTGACAGATAATTTTGAAAAGAAATCTTCAGAATAGAATATGGCAAACAGAAAGAAATACACTTTTCACGTGTTCAACATAGACAAGTAATACCTAATATTGATTATTTTCTTATCATTTGACCTTCATTAATTATAATTAATCATACAGATGGTTTATTAAGGTTGTATAACTACTATGTTCACTTTTATATGAATTTCCTACCTTTCACTTGTTTTGGTTTACTTACCTTCATTCATTTATTCATTAATTCAATCATTTATCTACTCAGAAACTGTTAGATGCTGGTTCACACAGATAAATAAAGTATGATCCCTCCCATCAAAATGATTATACTTTCAAAGGGAGAAACAGAATCAATAAGATGGTGCTTTGAAATGGAACAATAAATATTTATACAGGGTAAAATTGGGAAAATGTGAATTGGTGGGTCAAGAAAAGATTCATATTCTTATTACATATTCATATTGCTAATCCATTAGACTGGGAATGAATGACAGGGGAAGCATTGGCCAGGCTCATATTTCTGCAGTCCTCTGGCTGAATATGACAGTCCTAAACATGGAGGACTATTTAGGACTTTAAAAAGCCTCTTGATGAAAGTGAAAGTGGAGAATGAAAAAGTTGGCTTAAAGCTCAACATTCAGAAAATGAAGATCATGGCATCTGGTCCCATCACTCCATGGGAAATAGATGGGAAAACAGTGGAAACAGTGTCAGACTTTATTCTTTTGGGCTCCAAAATCACTGCAGATGGTGACTGCAGCCATGAATTAAAAGACGCTTACTCCTTGGAAGAAAAGTTATGACCAACCTAGATAGGATATTGAAAAGCAGAGACATTACTTTGCCAACAAAAGTCCGTCTAGTCAAGGCTATGGTTTTTCCAGTGGTCATGTATGGATGTGAGAGTTGGACTGTGAAGAAAGCTGAATGCCAAAGAATTGATGCTTTTGAACTGTGGTGTTGGAGAAGACTCTTGAGAGTCCCTTGGACTGCAAGGAGATCCAACCAGTCCATTCTGAAGGAGATCAGCCCTGGGATTTCTTTGGAAGGAATGATGCTAAAGCTGAAACTCCAATACTTTGGCCACCTCATGCAAAGAGTTGACCCATTGGAAAAGACTCTGATGCTAGGAGGGATTGGGGGCAGGAAGAGAAGGGGACGACAGAGGATGAGATGGCTGGATGGCATCACTGACTGGATGGATGTGAGTTTGAGTGAACTCCGGGAGTTGGTGATGGACAGGGAGGCCTGGAGTGCTGTGATTTATGGGGTTGCAAAGAGTCAGACACAACTGAGCGACTGAACTGAACTGAAACATGGAGGAGGGTAGAGTCTGAGTTAATTAATGAATGACAAATGCAAATAATTGAGATGTGTTACTTAGGATAGAAACAATGATTGGGAGAGCAAATGATTATTGGAGAAGGTAAGCCACATATCAAAAGGTTTTCTGGATCATTAGACAGGGGTATATCAATAGTATTAAGCCTCAAACTTATGGTACTTTTTGTTTATGTGTTCTCTCATTTGCATATCAAATTTATCATTTTTTCTTTGCATTTCAGTTACAACTGCTTCTGGGTTGGTTAATTATTTTTTTAATTTCCACATTCAGCCTTGATTTTATGTTGAGTTTATGTTTCACACTTCAGTTTACTGCCATTTTAAAAGTCTCCGAAAGATGACTGAAAAATGTATAACCAGAACAAAATTTAAAATAGATGAGAGCATTTTCAAGACAGAGCTCTCTTTATTCAAACAAATACTATAGAGACAGACACGTCAAAAGTGCCCTTTTCGTGTCACATCATTTGCTAAATTCAAGTTGCAACATTTAAGTTTGTTCATTTCTCTTACTTGACTTGCATTGACTATTCCTTAATGAAGAAATACATTTAAATTTCATAAATTCTGATCAACCTTGTACTTCAACTCTTTTGTGGTTAGTTTGAAATTTTTTCTATGCTCTGAGCTGCCTTCTACAATCATCAATTCTTCATATTTTTGCTCTTGGGTTATTACTGAATGGAGTGATATATCTTCTATAGCAAATTCCTTGTTCATTTGTGGTCCTTGAGGAAAAGCATGTAGGTACAAACATGCAAAACTAGCCTGCCTGGTTTAAATTTCTATTGCATCTCTTCTGATTCAAGTTTTGCTTTTTCCTGGTTCTTGGTGTGACAATGATTTTCTATTGTATCCTGGACATTTTAGCTATTATATTAGAGACTCTGCTTCTATTTAAATCTTTTATATTTTGCAGTCACTCTTTTTTGGTTTAGCACACAACTTACCCTAATTTTGCGTGCTGTGGTCCTAGTGGCAATTAAATCTTCAGAGTCTCTGCAGTGATATTTTTGGTCTACTTGGGCAACTTCACTTTCACATTTCACTTTCATGCATTGGAGAAGGAAATGGGAAAACACTCCAGGGTTCTTGCCTGGAGAATCCCAGGGACAGGAGAGCCTGGTGGGCTGCCGTCTATGGGGTCACACAGAGTCGGACATGACTGAAGTGACTTAGCAGCAGCAGCAGGTATACCTGGTGATCACCAGGGCTTTTGCTGGAGGGTTAACTCAGGCTGATTACCTGGTCCCTCCAGGTGGAAGAAGGGAGAATTACTTCCCAGGCTGAGTGTTTATTGAGGTAGAAGAGGACCTTTCCAACTAGGCTGCTTGCCATGGAAAAGGGGATAAATGACTCTATATTATCCAGAGGTCCAGGAAGTTATAAAATAAGAGATAACAATCCTCAAGAAATTTAATTATTTAAGTTGCTATTCGATATATTTACCAAGGGGATACTTGTTCATCCCATGTGTTGATATAATAGAACATTAATAGGCAGTAGTGTTGGAGAAGACTCTTGAGAATCCCTTGGACTGCAAGGAGATCCAACCAGTCCATCCTAAAGGAGATCAGTCCTGGGTGTTCATTGGAGGGACTGATGTTGAAGCTGAAACTCCAATACTCTGGCCACCTGATGCAAAGAACTGACTCATCTGAAAAGACCCTGATGCTGGGAATGATTGAGGGCAGGAGGAGAAGGGGACGAGAGAGGATGAGATGGTTGGATGGCATCACCAACTTAATGGACATGGGTTTGGGTGGACTCCAGGAGTTGGTGATGGATAGGGAGGCCTGGTTTATTGCGGTGCATGGGGTCGCAGAGAGTAGGACACGACTGAGCGACTGAACTGAACTGAACAGTCCATGGGGTGTCCAAAATCAGACATGACTGAGTGACTAACACTGTCAATTTCAACCACTTTCATACACTTCATACAGCATAAATTATTAATATCACATTGTATATTACATTCATAATAGTTATCTTATAAATGGAAGCTTGCACCTTTTGACCATCTTCATCCAATTTCCCCAGCCTAGCTTTGCCAAAGACAAATCTGATCTCTTTTTCTATGAATATGTTTGTTTCTGAAGTATAATTAACCTACAACACTATGTTAGTGTCTGTTATAAAATATAGTGATTAGATATTTCTATATATTTCAAAATGATCACCACAATAAGATAAATCTTATTATGTCACCAAAGTAAGTTACATAGTTATTGACTACTTTCCCCACACTGTACATCTCATATCCATGACTCATTAATTTTGCCACTGGAAATTTGTACACCTTAATCTCCTTACCTACTGTTTCCTCTCCCATCCCCTATCCCTGGAGTAAACATCTGCTTGTTCTCCTTATCTGTAACTCTGTTTCTATTTTGCTATGTTTGTGTTCTTGTTTGTTTTTTTTTCTTTACATTACACATATAAGTGAAACTGTGGAGAATTTGTCTTATTCGTATTTTATTTGTCTGACTAGTTTCACTTAGCATATTGCTTAGTTATAAAAAAAAAAAGAATGAAACTTTTCCATTTGTGACAATATGGATGAACCTCGGGCTATTGTTTTAAAGTTTCTAAGTAAGTAATTCACAATGCTAGTTGAGAACTAGTACAGTGGATAACAGTCTTAGTCTCTTTCGATCATTCAGCAAATTCTCTTTATCACTGAGGGATCTGAATGAAAAGTAAGAGAAACATTTGTACTTACTTCCTAAGACTTTTGTAACAATTAACTTCAAATTTAGTGGCTTAAAACAACACAGATTTATTCACAGTTTTGTAGATCAAAAGTCCATACTAAACTTCACTGAGCTGAAATCAAAGTGTTGGCAGGATATAATCCCTCTGAAGGCTCTATGTCTATCCTGGCTTCTGGTGGTTGCCAGCAATTTTTGACTTGCTCTACATCACTCTAATCTCTGCCTCTGTGGTTGCACATAGATCCTCTATGTATATGATCTCCCTCTACCTCTTGTACAAGGACATTTGTGGTAGCATTAAGGGATCATGTAAAAATTCAGGATAATTTGCTCTTCTCAAAATCCTTAACTTAAACATACCTGCAAAACCACTTTTCCTCATAACATTCACATTTTCCAAAGATTTGGGCATGGACATATTTTTTGGAGCCATTATCAGCCTAATATAATATATAATACCTCTGAGCCACCAGGGAAGCCCAATTACTTTTTGAAAATTGCACTTAACTTTTCAAGTGCAGGAGTAAGAACAGGAACTAAGAAAATGAAGAAAAATGGACCCACTATACTGATATCCTAATCTTCAGAACCTATGAATATAACATGCTATGTAACAAGGTAGAATTAAGGTTGCAGATAAAAGAATGTTAATCAGCTGACCTGAGATAAGCAGGTTATCCTAGATTATTCAGGCAGGCCTAATATAATCACTGATGCTGATACAATTTTTGGCTGTAGGCAGCAAAATGCAGACAGGGGTTTGTTTCTTCTGCTATCACAAAGATCTGGCTCTGCACCCTGTTCCAGCCAGATGTTGATTCAATTAAATAAAATAAAGATAATTATATCTACTTTATAGAGTTGTTTTAAAGATTACAGACACATAGTATTAATGCTAATTATTTGTAGATAATATTTTAATTTTAGCATTTCTAATGTTGGGATGTGACTTAAAATGAACAGTTTCTTACAATTACAATTACTGACACTCTAAAATCTCATATTTTATATTTGAGATAATGGAACACTTTATAATCTATAATCCTATGCAGATTAACTACTTACACTTCTATACATAGGACTTCCCTGGAGGCTCAGATGGTAAAGCGTCTGCCTACAATGTGGGAGACCCAAGTTCAATCCCTGGGTCAGGAAGATCCTCTGGAGAAAGAAATGCAAACCCACTCCGGTACTCTTCCTTGGAAAATTTCATGGAGGGAGGAGCATGGTAGGCTACCACCCATGGGGTTGCAAAAAGTTGAACAGGACTGAGCGACTTCAATTTTCTATACATAGAATTATTACAATTCCAGATACATAGTGGGTATTAAATTGTAACTATTCTGAGTATAATGGCGTGAGGTGGTCGAAACAGAAGTGAAAAAGTTCATTTTTAGACCTTTAAGTCTAAATAATTGTGTAACTTAAAGATACAAATAACTTCCCTGATGGCTCAGTCTGGTAACGAATCTGTCTGGGATTCGTTCGAGGAGACAAAGGTTCGATCCCTGGGCGGGTAAGGCATTCTAAGAGGAAATGGCAACCCACTCCAGTATTCTTACTTGGGGAAACCCATGGATAAAAGGAGCCTGGCGGGCTACAGTTCATGGGTCCTCAAAGAGTTGGACATGACTTAGCGACTACTACACCACTACTACCACCAATGGTATAAATACTGGCATGAGAGAAAGGTGTTCATCTGAAGAGCTGGGGCCAAAAGGCTGACAGAGGTGCTCAAAAAAACAGTGGGGAGACAAACTGATTATAATCATTCCACATAACTTCTTCAGTGAGTTCTGAGTTCAGACAAAGCAGATGTGAGTGAGCAAAAGTTGAAGGAATTGGAATTAAAATATTTTAAAGTAGAGCGTAAACGGCAACAGTGGAGAAACGGCAACCCACTCCAGTATTCTTGCCTGGAGAATCCCAGGGACGGAGGAGCCTCGTGGGCTACCATCTATGGGGTCGCCCAGAGTTGGACACGACTGAAGTGACTTAGCAGCAGCAGCAAACGGTAACAGACATTGAGTAAAGAGGAAAATATAACAATGAAAGTGTTAGAGGGACTAATTAGTCGATGGATCACAAGGCTGTACCGTATTTTTGCCACTTTCCCCACGCGGGACCCCCGTGGACTTCCTGTGCTGTGTTCGTTAACCCTGGGCTTCACTACTCCCAGGCCGAAACCCCGCGGCTTTTCCTGGGACCAGAGGAGGAGTGGGAGCGTCACTCACCTTTCTTAAACAAAAGAACACAACCGTTTTCCATCTTCCTGCGAAGCCGCTTGAATGAGTCCGGATGTTCCACACCTCATTCCCTGTTTTATGCACCACCTCCTCACCTCTGTGGAACTCCAGGTCTTATAACCTGGCCTCAATGCGTGAGAATCTCCTCAGCACTGCACTTTGCCCCGCAAAGTAGTAGTCTGACACCGCCTCTGAGCACCACTGCGCATGCTTGCGCGTTTGCGCTGTAGTGCCACCACAACCAACCCTGCCTCTCGTTTTTTTGTCAACTCATTTCAGAAATGTCTCCTTGCCAGCTGTGGTTAATTTACACCATTAATTTCAGGTGAGTTAGCCGATTTTCCAATTTCCCCTTTAGGGGAAAGACTAGGGTCAGTGGAAAAGCTGCCTTTTCGCAAGAGCGTCTCCCAAGTCAGGACACAGGACTGAAAAGGACTCTTTCTACAGAAATCTTCTTCAGGTACTCTATACTTTCGCTGTTGTTTTGATACACTTCTTATTCCACTTAAAGGCAGACGTCGAGGTCCCAGACACTTACTCTCCTACATACTTTTGGCCACTTCAGTCAGTGTTCCGGGAAACTAGTGGAGGCTAGGATTCGCGGTCCGTGAAGTAACACCAGTTCCTCCTTGGTTTCAGACAGTGTGACAACAGGTGTCCCCATGGCCCCCAGGGAAAGCCATTAGGAAGAGAGGAGTACATTGTACAGGTGTGAAGAAAAAAAGGCATTCCTTTTTGGCCCTCTTCTAGCTACTTAATATTCATTTGCAAATATGTTTCTACTGGTGAAAGGACTGCTTGGTCCTGTCAGTACATTGCCCCTCCCCCCTTCGGCATATAGTAAATTTTTTTATCGAGTCCCACAGATTGTGTATTAAAAATTGTAGAGGATATGTATGAGGTAAAGAGTAATGTGGGGCCCCCAGGTGGCTCAGTGGTGAAAGAATCCACCTGGCAATGCAGGAGATACAGGTTCAATTCCTGGATAGGGAAGACCCCACTGGAGAAGGAAAGGGCGACCCACTAGAGTGTTCTTGCCTGCGAAATGCCATGAAGAAACGAACTTCATGGGCTACAGTCCATGAGGCTGCAGAGTCAGGCACGACTAAGCGACTAAGCACAGCACAAGTTTCTTCCTACAAAATTACTTTTTCTTTAGAAGGGTAACCAACAAATTCTTGCTGTGGTTGATCTTTGAAATTGGGTTTTGCAGGGGGTGACCTATTTTAATGCCTGTTCTTATGGTGTTAGCTCTCACTCTTAAGCTTGATCCTTCTAAGTGCCCTGATGATAGCTTCAATTCTTTACCCCTTCATCTTGGTGGATTTGAATGTGAGCCTGTAGCCCCTAAGCACTGTGTTCTAAAAATTTCAGCTAGAAGGAATAGCATGTGTAAAAATACTTGCTCGTCTCTTTATTATCCCACCAATGTTTTGCCCCATCACATTGATGTGTGTTGTCCTCATGTCTCATTTTGTGTATGTGAGCTTAAGAGTTGGCCAAAACATCAAGGGAAAATTCCATGTAGATTTTGAGAATTCATATTTCTGGGTTTTCTCCTCTCCATGATGCTGCCCTTCAAATTTTATCACAGTTAGCAGTCCTGAAGTGCAGCTACTTTCTCCTCTGCCTAGTCAAACTGTTGCTTTATACATAAATTATACTCTTTTGTTTTGCTGGGTTTAATATGGGACTCTTCTCAATTGCATTCCTTTAGTGATATTAGCTCCTCAAGTGTTATCTGAGTTGATTGCTTTCCAGTGTCTGAAGATAGTCACTTAAGTAATGTGACAACAACCTCAAATATGCAGATGACACTACCCTTATGGTAGAAAGTGAAGAGGAACTAAAAAGCCTCTTGATGAAAGTGAAAGTGGACAGTGAAAAAGTTGGCTTAAAGCTCAACGTTCAGAAAACAAAGATCATGGCATATGGTCCCATCACTTCGTAGGAAATAGATGGGGAAACAGTGGAAACAGTGTCAGACTTTATTTTGGGGGGCTCCAAAATCACTGCAGATGGTGATTGCAGCCATGAAATTAAAAGACACATTCTCCTTGGAAGGAGAGTTAGCATATTCAAAAGCAGAGACATTACTTTGCCAACAAAGGTCCATCTAGACAAGGCTATGGTCTTTCCAGTGATCATGTATGGATATGAGAGTTGGACTGTGAAGAAAGCTGAGTGCCAAAGAATTGTTGTTTTTGAACTGTGGTGTAGGAGAAGACTCTTGAGAGTCCCTTTGACTGCTAGGAGATCCAACCAGTCCATCCTAAAGGAGATCAGTCCTGGTGTTCACTGGAAGGACTGATGCTAAAGCCGAAACTCCAATACTTTGGCCACCTCATGTGGAGAATTGATTCATTTGAAAAGACCCTGATGCTGGGAGGGATTGGGAACAGGAGAAGGGGACGACAGAGGATACGATGGCTGGATGCTGTCACCGACTCAATGGACATGAGTTTGAATGAACTCTGGAATTTGGTGATGGACAGGGAGACCTGGCGTGCTGTGCTTCATGGGATTGCAAAGAGTTGGACATGACTGAGCAACTGAACTGAACTGATATTTGTACATACAATAGAGTGACTGATACTAGTCTTGTCATGATTCAGCTACCCTAGTATAAAATAGTGAATTGAAACAGCTGTAATTCTTAGGAGCATGGAAGATCTTTGCCAAGCCTGTGCTACAGCAGTGATTGAGATCCTAGAGCCTGGAAAAGGAAGCTGCTCTGTAGTAGCTGTGCTTTTCTACAAGACTGTCATAACCTGCCTGGTAAATTTTCATCTCAGGCCAACCAGAGCTCTGTCACTAACCACTGAAATAACTTGGATATCAAGCAGACCCCCTTCTTAAAATTTTTTTAGCATAACACAGAAAGCCTGTTCTTTCTTTCTTTGTTTTATTGTGGCGAAATATGCTGTTATTGTTTCATTCCTAAGTCATGTCCCACTCTTGCAACCTCATGTACTGTAGTCAGCCAGGCTCCTTTGTCCATGAATTTTCCAGACATAAATACTGGGGTGGGTTGCCATTTCCTTCTCCAGGCGATCTTCACATCCCAGGGACTGAACATGTGTCTTTTGCATTGGCAGGTGGATTCTTTGCTGCTGAGCTACCAAGGAAGCCCTTTGGTGAAATATACATAATATAAATTTTACCATATTAGCATGTTTAGGTGCATAATTCTGTGGCATTAAGTATATTCACATTATTGTGCAAATATCATCACCATCCTTCTCTAGAACTTTTTCATTTTCTCCAACTGAAACTCTGTGACAATAACCTCTAATCTTTCATTCTCCCTTTTTCTCAACCCCTGTAAACCTCTGTTCTATGTTCTATTTCTATGAATTGACTAGGTATTTTATAAATGACTGGGTTATTTTACTTGCATACTGTCTTCAGGCTTTATCCATATTATAGAATATGTCAGGATTTGCCTCCTTTTTAAGACTGAAAAATATTCCATGAATGTATGTGCCACATTTTGTTTATCAGGTCATCTGTTGATGAAAATTTTGGTTGTATCTATCTTTAAACTATTGTGTGTAATGCTGTTATGAACATGGGTATAAAAATATCTGTGTGAATCTCTGCTTTCAGTTATTTGAGGTTTATACCCTGAAGTCACTCTCCTTAATTTTTGAAGAGAATAATTTTCAGCTTTGTTAGCTGCAGCCACAGTGGTAGTGGTAATGGTATACGTGCCACTTTAATCATATTTGAGTATAACGTGTTTTAATGGTGGTAAAGGAGATAGAACTGGACTTTAAGATTTGAAATGCTCCCCTGTATCCCTGTCACCACTATTTGGGTTACTTAAATACCCCAAAAATATATCAGAAACTGAAATACATCAGAACTGAAATAAGTTCTGATTTGTTAACACAGGCACACACATATTTAGGGCTTTGTTAAAAATGTTAAATTTCCAGTAGCTATAGGAGTTGGAAGTTGAAGCAATGAACATTATATATGTGAGTGAGTATATATGCATTTGCCAATTGGTAGAGCTCAGAGACTGAAGCTATATCACCAACCATGTATAAAGGTATAATCTATTAAGATATTCACTTGACTTGTGTACATTATTATGGATCCCCTAAGAAGAAGACAACAAAATGGAACTACACATACAAGAACTGTTGAGAGAAACGTCTATGAGAGAAAACGAGAATGGTAATGGTCAAGACTGGAATGCATGTCCAATCAGACTAGGATGCATGTCTAACAGTATAATGAGAAGGAAACTGAAGTTGGATGGAAACTGCCATGAATTTTAAGGAAGATTCAAGGGGTATCTCAAGCCAAAGTTAGCGATCATGGTAGTCTCAAATCTCTTAGGTTTGGGCTGGCGATAGTATTCCTGCTGTGCTTACTGCCTTCGGGGAACAGCCCAGGGCAAGTATGATCTTAACACAAATATGGCGATGGATTTCAGAGTGCAGTAGCTGGGGCTCCTTTTACAAATACTTTTTTTTTTTTTTCCCCTTAGTTGGAGATATGGAAAGCACATTTTCATGGCTTGCCACTATGCTCAAGCTATAATTTCCCATCTCCTCAGTATAAGTAGATAGCCAGGCTGCTGCTGCTTATCTCACAGACCTGGGCAAGGTGAAAAGCATTATTTTGCCAATGTAGCAATAGAAGCGCTGTGCCCTCCCTCCATAACCTAGCACTGATGGTATCATTTCTCTTTCCCCTGGCCATACCATCCTCATGTATTCAGAAAGGGATCATGATCACTTGAAGTACCTTTTGAATTGTTGGTAATGTCTGCTACTGCTACTGCTAAGTCACGTCAGTCGTGTCCGACTCTGTGGGACCCCATAGACAGCAGCCCACCAGGCTCTGCTGTCCCTGGGATTCTCCAGGCAAGAACACTGGAGTGGATTGTCATTTCCTTCTCCAAGGCATGAAAGTGAAAGTAAAAGTGAAGTCGCTCAGTCCTGTCTGACTCTTCATGACCCCATGGACTGAAGCCTACCATTTGATGATGCAACAAGTCAAATGGTAATGTCTAGTGAATTTAAATAGTTTCTGATATCTCTCTTCTCTGCCTCATTCAGCACACTGTCTTTGTTAAAGTGAGCAGGCATCCTGCTGTGCTCTCCTGTTGGACTCCAAGGAACCTCTAGGCTGATGACTCAGAAAGATGACCTCTTTGAACAGACGTGGCCTCAGGTGATCCTTGCTCTTTTGGGAGCCAGTTCTATAGTAGTGATACTGCAGGTGGAACCTAGGTTAAATGTTTGTTCCGAACACACAGAAGAAGGAAACTCCATAGTACGATGAAATACATTTATTCTCTACTTTCTTCAGTGAGAAAAGTGGAATCTTGATTTGAGCTTGAACACTGGTTCAAAAGCTTCCCTGATTATCTTTTTTATTTTTTATGGTGTTAGCTCAGTAATGCTTTGTCTTCATCACACAAGGAAGTTGTACTAACTTTTTAAAAAATAAATAACCCCTCTTAAATTCCTTGAGAAACTCAGAAGCCTATATGAGGCTGGAGAGGACAATAAGTCATTATCATCACAGTTTCACTGTAGATCATCTTAACCATCTTTGGCTGTATTTAATGGATTCCATGGGCTTCAGAATTTGACCTTTGTACTTATTCCAAAAAAGGTGACGTATAATTAACAGTAAAATTTCTTTTTAGATATATCTTAATATGTGTAGCATATCTTTAGAATTTTATATTATTGTTTTATATATTATAGTCTCTCTTGTATGAAAAGTCATTTAGCTTTGGAAAAGTGCATTAGTAGTTCTCTGTATTACAACAATTTATTTCTTCTCTGCACTTATAAATCTTGGGGGATGATCTTTTAAAGGGACAACTCTTTAGAGAAAAATGCATATAAATGTAGCTCATATATTTTCTATGTGAATATGTTAATCTATAAATATACTGATCTATTATATATTAGAATAAAAATTCAAATAAATCAGTGCAGCTTAGATTTAGGAATAATACCCAAGAAACAGCATCCCAGACTTTTTGCATCATCAAATTGGTACAATTGTAAGAAAACTAAAAATGTCAGAATTTTGTATTAGTATGTGTTATTCGTATTCAGATTTCCCCTAAAGATGAAAATTAAAATGATATACTGACATAAGATTTAAGACAGTGAATTTTATAATTACCAAAATTAATTTGCTAATGAGTAGATGTCATATCAAATTTTCTTTCTACAATATAAAGAAATAATCAGTTCTTTAAAAATTCTTAAAAGGCATTCCATAAAAAAATGTTATTTCTCAATAGCCCTTTCTAAAGACATTTTTCTTAAACCTTCCTAATAGCTGTGTTAAGTACATCTATTATGCTACTTTTTGGTATAAAAACAGCATCTAACATAAAAAAGTAAAAATTAAATCTCTGCTTTGCACCCTGAATCTTTAGTGTTTCTCTACACTTTGCTTCTTTCGGGTGTCTTGGTCCTTCAGATTCTGGCTCTTTTAATTGNTTTTAATTTTTACAATATAGAGAAAATATACAATTGAGATTTGAGTTTTTAAATGATTAAGGAAGTTAAGTTGGTAGTTTCTTAAGGCAATCAAATATTTGAAGAGTTTAGGAAATGAAGACTAATTTTAGAACATAAACAAGGTATCCTTTTACTGACATTTTCATCAGATTTTATCTTTGCTGCCTTCTTCCCATGTCAACCATATAATAAGCATTTAATTCAAATTTAGCATTTCTAGCTTACTATAACTTTTCAAAGAATTCTTCATTCTCGAATAATATAGATGTAGCAATCAGAGATATAATGTCATTTACAAAAATAGTTCATGGAAAATTGAATGTAAAATCAAGTGTTTGTAAACATTCACTTAGCCATACTGTACCCAGAATTTTTAAGCCTTCATTTTAATCTTCAGTTACATCTTTTAGAAAGTTATTGAGGGGAAATAGCAGTACATTTACTGATTGATTTTTACTATATAATGAATGACTTCTAGCCTGGCTTACTTCATGATGCAGTTCCCCTCTAGGGCAAAGGATGCCACTGTCAAGGAGAGTGTACAGTTGTGGTGGGGCAGAGTTGACTTGGACCTGGTACTACATCTGAAAGGGGCAAAGGCAGCCATTACTGGCTGTCACAGAGGCAGCAGATGAGGAGTGGTTTGAAACTTTGACATGCCAGGAACATCCCAATGAGTGATCAGCTCACATTGGGTGCCTTTTTCTGCCACACTTGCTTTAGCACTTCTCCTTTATGGGGTGAAGGTGCTGATTCTGGGAGGGGGCAGATAACATATTGAGAAGAATGGAACCAGGTCAGACTTGACCCTCAAGGCTTTTGCTCCAGCACCTGGGGACCTGTCCCTTCCTTCAATAAGGCAGTATTGGTCACTGAGTGCTGGAGAACTTTTGACTCACACCTGGCTCTGGCTTTATCCCCTCTGTCTCCAGCTCTGGCTCCCACCAAGGTAATGACTGCCATTATACCCTGGGGAGGGACTTGATTCATGCTCAGTTCAGATCAGGGTCTCACGCCAAAACCCTTGGGCATACAGAGACTGTAAAGGGACACACAAAATACAAGGAGACTCTTTTGACTCTTCGAAAATCAATATAGATAGGTGTTTCATTTAATTTCATAGAGAAAGAGAAAGTTAAGCAAAATGAGATGCCAAATAAAAGAACAAGGGAAAAAAGAAAAAAAGAAAAAAAAAGCCAAGAAAACACAAATAATTTACCATGTAAGAATTCAAAGCATTAGTAATAAGAATATTAACTGAACAAGGGAAAAGAGTAGGTGAACATATTAATAAGAAACTAGAAATTATAAAGAAGAACCAGACCTAAGGAAACCAAAATGTAAAATACACTAGAAGAAATTAACATCAGACTAGGTGATATAGAAGAAGGCCTAAATTATCTGAAGGGTAGACTAATGGAAAACATCTAATCAGAACAATAGCAACAAGAACAAAGTTTAAAAATGATAATAATTTAAGGGTCTTCTAAGACAACATGAAACATGCAAACAATTGTATTTTATGGGTCTTAGAAGGAGAGGAAAAAGAGAAGAGTCAAACATGTATATGGTGAATTATGGCTGAAAATTTCTCAAAACTGAAGAAGGAATTAGATATCCAGCTGCAGGAATCACAGAGAGTCCAGAGAAAGGTGAAACCATAGTGAACCACACTAAGACTTATCATAATTAACATGGCACAATTAAAGATGGAGAATTCTAAACGCAGCACGAGAAAAATTAAGATTCACATACAAAGTAATGTAAGGCTAAAAACTGACTTTTGCAGAAACTTTTCAAGTCAGAAGGGAATGGCACAATATATTTATGATGCTAAAAAGGAAAAGCCTACAACCTCAGCTATTCTATCCAGCAAGATTATCTTTCAGAATTGGAGAAAGAAAGAACTTTTCAGACAAGCAAAATCAAGCTGGAGTTCATCAATATTAAATCAATCCTGAAAGAAATATTGAAAGATTTCCTCTAAGTGGAAAAGAAAAGGCTGCAACAAAAAGTAATAATTTATAGGAAAGGAAAAAAATAATTCCACTAGTAAAGGAAAATATACAGTAAAGAATGTGAATCAACCACTCAAAGAGGATAGTATGGAGATTAAATGAAAATGTAACATCTATCTTAATTGAAAAAAGAAAGTTAAGAGATGAAGATATAAAATAAGACAAAGACACAGGTACAGGAAGAAAAGAATGTAGATCTTTTAGAATATGTTTGAACTCAAATGACTACCAATTTTACCTAAGTAGATACAGTTATCAGTCAACTATATGAACAGCCTGGTAATAGCAAATCAGAAATCTGAAATAGATAAGCAAAACTATAGAGAAAGGAATACAAGCATACTACTAAAGGAAACCATCAAACCACAAGGGAGGAAACTAAAAGAAGAAAAAAAAAATAGAAAAGAATTGAAACAACAACAACAACAACAAGCACAAAACAAGTAATGGTGGTAAGTATATAGCCATCAGGAATCACTTTAAAAGTCAGTGGACTAAATGCTTCATTTATTCAAAAGACAGGGTGGCTGACTGAATAAAAAACCGACAAACAAAGCCCATCTATATGCTGTTTACAAGAGATTCACTTCAGAGCTGAAGGTACAGATTCAAAGCAAGGTGATGAAAATATCTGTTTAATGCAAATAGAAATGACAATAAAGCTGAGGTAGCAATATTCATCAGACAAAATAAACTTTAAAACAAAGTCTATAACAAAAGCCAAAAAAGACCATTACATAATGATAAAAATTTCAATACAAGAAGGGGATACAATGTTTATTAACATATATGAACCTAATATAAGAGCACCTACATATATAAAGCAAATTTTAACAGCCAGAAAGAGACAAATTGACTATAATACAGTCATAGTAGGGAACTTTAGCATTCCAGTTACATCAATGGGCAGATCATCCAAACAGAAAATGTAGATCTCTATCAACAGGCCATTCTATCCAAAACCAGAAGAAATCACATTCTTTTCAGATGTAGCTGGAACTTTCTCCAGGATATATCACATGCCAGGCAATGAAAAAAGTCTCAGCAAATTTAAGAGGATAGAAATTATATCAAGCATTCTTTTGAACCACAACAGTATGAAGCTGGAAATCAATCATGGGAAGACAAATGGGGAAAACACAAGTATGTGGAAACTAAACCACATATACTGAAAAAAAAAAAAGGGTCAGTGGAGAAATCAAAGGGGAAATCACTAAATATCTTTAGACGAATATAAAAACACAACATTTTTAATTCAATGGGATGCAGCAAAGACAGTATAAAAGAGTTTATAGCAATATAAAAGCATACTTCAAGAAACAAGATAAATCTAAAACAACCTAATATATCATCTAAAAGAATTAGAAAAAGAAAAAAGCCTGAAGTCAGCAGAAGGTAGGAAATAATAAAGATCAGAGAGGAAATAAATAAAACAGAGCCCCACACCCCACCTCTGCCAAGAGGGAAAAAAATAGAAAAAATAAATGAAATCAAGAATTATTTTTTTAAAGATAAGCAAAATGGATAAGTCAATGCCACAGAGTTACAGAAATTCATAACATAATACTCAGTTCAGTTGCTCAGTCGTGTCTGACTCTTCACAACCCCGTGAATCACAGCATGCCAGGCTTCCCTGTCCATCATCAACTCCTGGAGTTCACTCAAACTCACGTCCATCAGGTCGGTGATGCCATCTAGCCATCTCATCCTCTGTCAACCCCTTCTCCTCCTGCCCCCAATCCCTCCCAGCATCAGGGTCTTTTCCAAAGAGTCAACTCTTTGCATGAGGTGGCTAAAGTACTGGAGTGTCAGCTTTAGCATCAGTCCTTCCAATGAACACCCAGGGCTGATCTCTTTGAGAATGGACTGGTTGGATCTCCTTGCAGTCCAAGGGACTCTCAATAGTCTTCTCCCACACCACAGGTCAAAAGCATCAATTCTTCGGTGCTCAGCTTTCTTCAGAGTCCAACTCTCACATCCATGCATGACCACTGGAAAAACCATAGCCTTGACTAGATGGACCTTTGTTGGCAAAGTAACGTCTCTGCTTTTGAATATACTATCTAGGTTGGTCATAACTCTCTTGCTTTTTCAATGATCCAGTGGATGTTGGCCATTTGATCTCTGGTTCCTCTGCCTTTTCTAAAACCAGCTTGACCATCTGGAAGTTCACAGTTCATGTATTGCTGAAGCCTGCCTTGGAGAATTTTGAGCATTACTTTGCTAGCGTGTGAGATGAGTGCAATTATATGGTAGTTTGAGCATTGTTTGGCTTTACCTTTCTTTGGGATTGAAATGAAAACTGACCTTTTCCAGTCCTGTGGCCACAGCTGAGTTTTTGAAATTTGCTGGCATATTGAGTGCAGCACTTTCACAGCATCATCTTCCAGGATTTGAAATAGCTCAACTGGAATTCTATCACCTCCACTAACGTTGTTCGTAGTGATGCTTTCTAAGGCCCACTTGACTTCACATTTCAGGATATCTGGCTCTAGGTGAGTGATCACACCATCGTGATTATCTGGGTCGTGAATATCTTTTTTGTACCAGTCTTCTCTGTATTCTTCCACCTCTTTTTTATATCTTCTGCTTCTGTTATGTCCATACCATTTCTGTCCTTTATCAAGCCCATCTTTACATGAAATGTTCCCTTGGTATCTCTAACTTTCTTGAAGAGATCTCTAGTCTTTCCCATTCTGTTGTTTTCCTCTATTTCTTTGCATTGATCACTGAGGAAGGCTTTCTTATTTCTCCTTGCTATTCTTTGTAACTCTGCATTCAGATGCTTATGTCTTTCTTTTTCTCCTTTGCTTTTTGCTTCTCTTCTTTTCACAGCTATTTGTAAGGCCTTCCCAGAGAGCCATTTTGCTTTTTTGCATTTCTTTTCCATGAGGATGTTCTTGGTCCGTGTCTCCTGTACAAGGTCACGAACCTCCGTTGTAGTTCATCAAGCTCTCTGTCTATCAGATCTAGTCCTTTAAATCTATTTCTCACTTCCACTGTATAATCATAAGGGGTTAGATTTAGGTCATACCTGAATGGTCTAGTGGTTTTCCCTACTTTTTTCAACTTAAGTCTGAATTTGGCAATAAGGAGTTCATGATCTGAGCCATAGTCAGCTCTGGGTCTTGTTTTTGCTGACTGTATAGAGCTTCTCCATCTTTGGCTGCAAAGAATATAATCAATCTGATTTCAGTGTCAACCATCTGGGGATGTCCATGTGTAGAGTTTTCTCTTGTGTTGTTGGAAGAGGGTGTTTACTATGACCAGTGCGTTCTCTTGGCAAAACTCTGAGCTTTTGCCCTGCTTCATTCTGTACTCCAAGACCAAATTTTCCTGTTACTCCAGGTGTTTCTTGACTTCCTACTTTTACATTCCAGTCCCCTATAATGAAAAGGACATCTTTTTTTGGCTGTTCGTTCTAAAAGGTCTTTTAGGTCTTCATAGAACCATTCAACTTCAGCTTCTTCAGCATTACTGGTTGGGGCATAGGCTTGGATTACCATGATACTGAATGATTTGCCTTGGAAATGAACAGAGATCATTTTGTCATATTTGAGATTGCATCCAAGTACTGCATTTTGGACTCTTTTGTTGACCATGATGGGTATTCCATTTCTCCATTATATCAGTAGATATAATGGTCATCTGAGTTAAATTTACCCATTCCAGTCCATCTTAGTTCACTGATTCCTAGAATGTCCAGGTGACAATTTCATAGGGTCATTCCACCAAAGAAAAGTTAATACCTATACTTATCAGACTATTCCAAAAAAACTAGGGAACACTCCCAATTTATTCTAAAAGGCTGACCATTACCACAACACAAAAAGCATACTACAGGTCAATGTCTATGATTAATACAGATGCAGACATCTTCAACAAAATGTCAGCAAGCCAAGTCCAACAGTACATTAAAAGGTCTGAATACTTGTTCCTTGGAAGAAAAGTGATGGCAAACCTAGACAGTGTGTTCAAAAGAAGAGACATCACTTTGACAACAAAAGAAGTCTGTAGAATCAAAGCTGTGTGTTTTCCAGTAGTCATGTATGGGTGTGAAAGTTACACCGTAAAGAAGGTTAAGTGCCAAAGAATTGATGCTTTCAAATTGTGGTGCTGGAGAAGACTCTTGAGAGCCCCTTGGACAGCATGGAGATCAACCCAATCTATCTTAAAGACAATCAACCCTGAATATTCACTGGAAGGACTGATGCTGAAGCTGAAACTCCAATACTTTGGCTACCTGATGGGAAGAGCCGATTCATTGGAAAAGACACTGATGCTGGGAAATATTGAGGGCAGCTGGAGAAGGGGGTGACACAAAATGAGATGATTGAATGGCAGTGCTGACTCAATGGACATGAATTTCAGCAAACTCCAGGAGATATTGAAGGACAGGGAAACCTGGCATGCCACAGTCCATGGGGTTGCAAAGAGGCAAATGTGGTTTAACAACTGAACAACACTATGTTCAAGTGGGATATACTCCAAGGATGCAAGAATTGGTCAATATCTTTAGATCAGTCAATGTGATATGCCACATTAACATAGGAAAGAATAAAAAATCACATGATCTCAGTACATGCAGGAAACGACAAAATTTAACATTCATGATAAAAAGTTTCAGCAAAGATGGTATAGAGGAAACATATCACCATAATAAAGGCTGTTTATGACAATGCCACAGCTAATATACTAAATTGTGAAAAGCTGAAAGCTTTTTCTCTAGAACCAGGAACAAGACAAGAATGCCTACTCTCACTGCTTCTATTTAACAGTATTGAAAATCCTAAACACAGCAATCAGATAACAAAAATAAATAAAAGGCAACTAAATTGGAGAGGAAGAAGTAAACCATCACTCTTTGCAGATGATATAATACTATATATAGTATACCATGAAGTCTCCACCAAAAAGCTGTTAAAACTAATAGATGAATTAAGTAACCATATAGAGTACAGGATTAATATACAGAAATCAATTGCTTTTCTATATACTAACAATGAACCACAAGAAAGAGAAATGAAGAAAATATTCTGTTTAAAATTGCATCAAAAAGAAAATACCTAAGAGTAAGTTTAACCAAGACAGTGAAATAACTGTATTCAGAAATCTATACAATATTGATGAAGCAAATTGAAGATGGTACAAAGAAATGGAAAGACATCCTGTGTCCATTGGTTGGAACAATTAGTGTTGTTAAAAGGTCCATACTATTCAAAGCTATCCACAGATTTAATGCAGTTCTCTTCAAACTACCCATGACATTTTTTTAAATGAAATTAGAAGAAATAATCCTAAAATTCAAATGAGATGACAAGGGATCCTGAATTGCCATAGTAATCTTGAGAAAAAAAAGTACAAAGCTAAAGGAATCATACTCCCTGCTGTCAGACTATACTACAAAGCTACATTAATTAAAGCAGACTGGTACTCATACATAATCAAACAGATAGCTCAGTTGAACAGAATAGAGAGCCCAGGAATATACTTATTCACTTACAGTCATTTAATCTACAACAGTTGAGGAAAGAATATACATTGCAGAAAAGACTGTTCAATAAGCGATGCTGGGAAAACTGGATGGCTACACGTAAAAGAATGAAATTAGAACATTTCCTTATACCATATGTAAAAGTAAACTCAAAATAGATTACTTAAATGTAAGACTGGAAACCATAAAGCTTCTAGGACAAAATATAGGCAGATAAACAGGCAAAATACTCTCTGGTGTAAATTGTAGTGATGTTTTTTGGATCTGTTTTCTATAGTAAAGGAAACAAAAGCAAAAATAAACAAATGAGACATGATTAAAAGCTTTTGCACAACAAAAGAAACCACCAACAAAACAGAGTACTACTTAGTGGGAGAAAGTATTTTTAAATTATATGATAGATAAGGGGTTAATATCCATAATGTATAAACAGCTCATAAACTCAAAACCCACCAAATGATTTAAAAAATGAGCAGAAGACCTGAATAGATATTTTTTCCAAAGGAGAAATACAGATGACCCACAGGCACTAGAAAAGCTGTTCAACAAGAGAAATACAAATCAAAACCATAATGCAATATCACCTCAGACCTGTCACATCGCTACCACCAAAAGTCCATAAATAACAAATGTTGGTAAGGATGTTGAAGAAAGGCAACCCTTGCATAATAAGAGTGTGAATGTAAATTGGTACAGCCATTATGGAAAACAGTATGGCGTTTCCTTAGAAAACTAAAAATAAAACTACTGATAATCCAGGGATTAAACTCCCGGGTATATATCTGAAGAAAACAAAAACACTAATTTGAAAAGATGCATGTGTCCCATTGCCATTGCATGTGTCATTGCAGCATTATTTACAGTAGTCAAGATATGGAAGTAATTGAAGTGTGCATCAATAGATGAAGATTTAGAAGTGGTATATGTATACAATGGAATGTAAATCATAAAAAAGAATGAAATTCTGCCATTTGCAACAACATGAATGAACCTAGAGAATATTATGCTTAGTGAAATAAGAAGGAGAAAGGCAAATGCTCCATGGTAACACTTACTTGTGGAATCTCAAAAATAAAACAAAGGGATGTAAATAATAAAAATTTATTAGAATACAAACTAGTGGTTACCAGCGGGGAGATGGGATGGGCAAGATGAGGTAGGGGATTAAGAAATACAAACTAAATATGTATGAAATAAATAAGCATCAAGGATGTATTGTACAGCACAGGGAAGACAGCCAATGTTTTATTATAGATTTAAATGGTGTGTAATCCATAAAGGCTATGGTTTTCTGAGTGGTCATGTATGGATGTGAGTTGGACTGTGAAGAAAGCAGAGCACTGAAGAATTGATGATTTTGACTGTGGTGTTGGAGAAGACTCCTGACAGTCCCTTGGACTGCGAGGAGATCCAATCAGTCCATCCTAAAGGAGATCAGCCCTGGGTGTTCTTTGGGAGGACTGATGCTGAAGCTGAAACTCCAATACTTTGGCCACCTCATGTGAAGAGTTGACTCATTGGAAAAGGCCCTGATGCTGGGAGGGATTGGAGGCAGGAGGAGAAGGCACAACAGAGGATGAGATGGCTGGATGGCATCACCGACTCGATGGACGTGAGTTTGAATGAACTCCTGGAGTTGGTGATGAACAGGGAGGCCTGGCGTGCTGCGATTCATGGGGTCGCAAAGAGTCGGACAGACTGAGCAACTGAATTAAACTGAATCCATGAAAGTATTGAAACACTATGTTATATACCTGAAACCAATATAATATTATAAATAAATGTATTTCAGTTAAAAAATAATATACAGTATGATTTTAGAACCTATGAAAATTTATTAAAGGATTATTTTATGGCAAAACCAATACAGT
>SJYQ01002212.1:159527-176273 GCA_006410935.1 Redunca redunca
GAAATGCTTATTTTTGTTTCTCCCTTTCAAAATTTCTAGTTGCATGTTACCAAGATTTGCCATAAATAAACTATATTTTCTTATGTGAACTAACAAACTAGAATTGAGATTGCCATATATAACAGGTCTCTGAAACCTGAAATTACCTAGGAATTGCAAGAAAAAAAATCTAATGTCTTAAACATCATGCCATTGTCAAAAATAAAGGTCATTATCATGAGGGAACTTTTTTTTCTAGTTAATATAATAACTTTATTGCTTGAGTACAGTAGATAAATTTATGCAACTAGAGCAGAGGCTGTTTATGACTCATATTTCCAATTGGGAGGGAAGAGTCGTTTGGTCTTATAATATTGAGCCAATGGTGAATATGGCTCTCAGTCAGAATCAGGTGGAATTTAGCATCTTTATCCTTTTGGTTCCTCTAAAGATGCTTTCCAACAGCAAGAGCTTTCTTAATTAAATGCTAAAGATCCTCAGGAAAATCAGGAGCAAGTCCTTTGGACATAAGAATTCTCAATATTTAATTGCCTGTCACAAAACATACTTCTGTAATACCATGTGAGTCTCTCAGGATCACACCTATTTGTGAGGGAGTCAGGCCCTTCTTGGGTTTACCAGGGGGCACTAGTGGTAAAGAACCTACCTTCCAGTGAAGGAGACATAGAGATGTGGGTTCGATCCCTGGATCAGGAAGATCCCCTGGCAGAGGGCAGTGCAACCATTCAAGTATTCTTCCCTGGAGAATCCCATGGACAGAGGAGCCTAGCAGGCTTCAGTTCATAGTGTCACACAGAGTTGGACATGACTGAAGCGACTCAGCAAGTAGCACACAGGCCCTTCTTGGCCAGTTTGTAGATCTATCCTTCACAGTGTCAGAGGTCAGCTTTAGCCTGGTGGAGATGCTGTGGCTGTCGGGCAGAGTCCACTGAGACAGGCCTTTCCTGGGAGTGTGCACAGGACCCATGACTGTGACAGTTTGGTAGCAAAAGGAGAGGACAGAGAGTTTTTAAATGAGTCCTATTCCTTTTTGAAACATTTGAACAGATATCAAATTCCATTCATAAGTTTTATTATCAAATCCTTCCATTGCAACAGAAAATTGTTCCAAATTAGTTCTCATGATAAAGATTATAATAGTGAATAAAATACAATGCTAAAAGTATTATGTGAATAAAAATAATTAAAATGGTATCCAGACCCATCTTAAGTTTCAGTAAATCATATCCAACAACTCATTTCCCTTGAATATGAGAACTGTGACTTTATCCTTCCCTATGAAGTGTTTTGTCAGTTTTCAATAGAAAAAAATATGTACTAAAATTTAAGAAAAAGGTATAACCCAAGTGAGGAAGCTATAGACAACAAATAACTGAATCAAGTTACATATAAGAATGAGATACTTAATATGAGTTACAATGAATTAAAGGAAAGTAGACCACATTATTGGAGAATATTCTCCAATATTCCAGTTCCAGTATTCTTGCCTGGAGAAACCCGTGAACAGAGGAGACTTGATGGGCTGCTGTCCATGGGGTCGCGCAGAGTCAGACACAACTGAAGCGACTTAGCATGCATGCATGCATTGGAGAAGGAGATGGCAACCCACTCTAGTATTCTTGCCTGGAGAATCCCAGGGACAGAAGATCCTGGTGGGCTGCCATCTATGGGGTTGCACAGAGTTGGACATGACTGAAGTAACTGAGCCCCAGCAGCAGACCATGTTATAAAATAAAATATGGTAATAAGCGAAAGGAGGAGTATCATTATTCATGGTGAGTCACTACCAAAGTAATGTTACGATACACTGTGGGTAGCTGTCAAAGTCAGGTATCAACACCTTGTAGAGTTTTTTTTGTGCTGCTTGATAAGTAAATGATATATCTCTAATAAAAGTATATAGTAAATGAAGTAATAAGACACAAAGATTTCCCTCATGTCTTAGACAGTAAAAAACAATACATTTTCTGGAGAAGAAAAAACAATTATTGTCAAATTTGCATAAAAACTGAAGTTCAGATGGAGTAGTGGTAACTTCAATTTCCAGTCTAACAGCTAGGAAATCCTTCATAATGATGTAACAAGGTCTGTACTGGAAGAATATCTCAGAGCTAATCCCTTTTTAGATTTCTTCAGCCTATCAGCCTCTTGGTTGCCTTTTGCTGTTGTTCAGTTGCTAAGTGGTGTCCAATTCTTCATGACTCCATGGACTGCAGCATGCCACGCCTCCCTGTCCTTCATTATCTCTCAGTGTTTGCTCAAATTCATGTCTATTGAGTCAGTAATACCATCCAACCATCTCATCTTCTGTCACCTCTGGTCACCTTTACTAGTATCAAAAGTTGTGAGATTTGGGGAACTTCAGTATGACTCCTAAATTTAAATCCTAGCAGGTATTCAACTTGATGTGTGTCCTTTTGTTGTTTAGTTGCTAAGTTGTGTCCAGCTTATTTGCGACCCCATGGACTATAGCCAGCCAAGCTCCTCTGTCTATGGGATTTCCGATAGACAGGCAAGAATATAGGTAAGATAATTGGTGTGGGTTGCCATTTCCTTCTCCAGAGGATCATGCCAACCCACGGATTGAACCCATGTCTCTTACATTAGCAGGTAGATTCTTTACCACTGAGCAACCAGGGAAGCATGTGTCCTTTATGAAGGCTGAATACTTTCAGTTGTTTTATTTCCTATTTCTTTAGAAAGGTGGCAGTTTATAGAAATAATGAAAAATAACTGCTCAATATTATCCATATATATTTTATATAAATATGCCTTGTACCCTAAAAAGTACCCCAAGCTAGCCAGGAGGAGAAGGGGATAACAGAGGATGAGATGATTGGGTGGCATCACTCAATGGACATGAGTTTGAGCAAGCTCTGGGAGTTGGTGATGCACTGGGAAGCCTGGTGTGGTGCAATCCATGGGGTCTCAAATAATCGGATGACTGAGCAACTGAACTGAATGAACCTAGTCTTCTGTTATTTAAGTGCACAGAGTATATGTGTTATTCTGACATTAACTGGTCTTATATTTATTATTTGTATTATTTACATTTATTTTTAATGCATTATTCTTACATTAAATAGTTACCTCTCAAGAGGTATGGCTTTAAGATTTCTCTGAAAACTGATAGAACTGAACCCAGGAATCACCTCCATCCATATAATTTCATGAAAAATATGTTTGCTATCAGTTTCTAAAAATTAATTTTTTGCTGTGTTATAGAAATTTTAAAGTACACCTATATATCTATATAAATTCTATGGTAGTATTCCGTGTAAGTAGTCACTGTTCTGTTGTAATAGAGATTTTATTCATTCAAGTAAACGAATGTTACCTTAAACGTTTTCCACAAGTTCTCTTTAGAGGTATAAATGCAAGAAATCCTATACCTTTGAAGAAAGTTAAAGAAGACATTGTACATTATATTTCTGTATCTGAAATTCATAGCTAATTTATCATCAATAACTGAATCTGATTATGCTTTCTTAAATCCACCAAGAGTAACTTATGGCATCAGTAAGGAAATGATGGGGTGTGTGTGGGGGGCAAGTGCTAATAAGAAAGTTTTATTTTTTCCGATCAAATTTCAGATCTCTGACCCAAATTTCAGATTTCATCACTCTTTAAGTCTTTTTGTTTGCTACAAATTTTCAATCTTTATTTTTGATATGGAATTGGAAAACAAAGAATATAAAACACATTGCTTTGGAATAATCTCTGGACTGTTTTAAAAATAAAAGTTGTGCTGGGTTACTTTTTAGTGAGGCTTCTTCCCTGATGGCTCAATTGGTAAGGAATCCACCTGCAATGCAGGAGACTCTGGTTTGATCCCTGAGTCAGGAAGATCCCCCTGGAGAAGGGATAGGCTACTCACTCCAGTATTCTTGGGCTTCCCTTGTGGCTCAGCTGGTAAAGAATCCTCCTGCAAGGTGGGAAACCTGATTCGATCCCTGGGTTGGGAAGATCCCTTGGAGAAGGGAAAGGCTACCCACTCCAGTATTCTCGGCTAGAGAATTCCATGGTCTGGTGGACTGTGATAGCCCATTGAGTCACAAAGAGTCAGACACAGCTGAGTGACTTTCACTTTCACTTTTTAGTCATGTTGTCAATATGCAAAGTATAATTAGTAATACACATTTCATTTACTCTGCAGAAATCATATCACCTTTCATTACTGTAATATATCTTATTAATTTTTTTTTTTTTGCTCATCTTACAATATGGTTGGGACTTTGAAAGTTGTCAGTCTTTGTCAAAAGAATTTTGAAAAAAGTCAAGTATCATACTAACTGAATTGGTTGCTTACAATTTAACAAATATCTAGGAGGACTACTAAGTGTCGGAATTTGGGCCAGGAGTTTTCACTTATGTTGACTAATTTTACCATCATAATACCTTTCAGATAATAGATGTTGTGTTAATTCCTGTGAAGAAATCCAAACTTGAAAAGGTAATTTTATTACCATAATAAATGACACTAGTTGGATTTATTGGCAAATCTTTGTCTTGTGTACTTGCCATGATTTTATAACAATTCACAATAGATTGAAAATATAACATACTGCAATTATAATTCAAAATAGATTGAAAATATAAACTACTTTAATTGCTGCAAGCTTTATATCTTTAGAGGAGATAGGTGTTTAAGATTTTTAGGGAAAGAACAGACCTTTTTTCTTGATTGTCCTTGAAAGAGAATAGGGAAAAAATTTGTTCTATAATCTAATGAATATCTTATAGATGAAAACCTTTACATTTTGCAGAATATGAATCAAGCCAACAGGACCACATGAGACTTCTGAGAGCAGGAGGCAAGAGAATGCAGTAAAGTTTGACAAGGTAAAATGGCAAACCTTCATATGACCATGAGGGTGAGAAAGTGTCATCATCAGGGTAAGTGAGTGGTTGAGTTGTCATAGCTGGCTGAATTACAAAATAAGCATCATTTGTAAAGCCATGATGATTGTCCTGACATAGCTAGGCCAGGGTGTCCTCACTCATGAGAGATAATTAGTAGTTGCAGATGACAGACTTGGATCTTGTTTTCCCCAAGATGCTCCAGAATGGTGTGTGGAGCTCCCAGTGAATTCAGAGAAAATGTGATTCTCAATTAAATACCTTTGCAGTATTTTCCTATAATTTATCACAATGGCTTACAGAAATAATTAATTGCAGATATAGCTACATATATGTCTATGGAAATATAAGAAAGTAAGGATTTTCCAAAACTACTGAATGATGTATAAATTATACATTTCAAGTTTCTTCAGATATCCTGGTTCAAGGGCCTTGCTGTTGCTTTGTAGGCATCAACCACAGTCTTTTCAGCAGGATCCTACTTGAACTCTCCCTGCTGAAATATATTTGCAACTCTAATGGATTTTTTTTAGTTCACTTCTGGAAAGAAACTGAAAAGCTGATGAAAACTGTATCATTTTCAATTTTTAAAATGGCTTTTAGTTCCATGCTAATAAATTTTAAGTCTATAGTTCATAAGTTTTGGTTAAGCACATAATTCTTATTTTGTTTACTGTCTCAAGAGTCTTAGCATAAAATGCTACTTTCATCATTCTAGACTCTTAAGAAAAATTACCTGTCAGCTTGAATTAAAGATAGTTTTTAAAAATATATATTTAAAAAAAAGCCTCTCATTCCAAAGTGCTAAACAAACCACCACCCTTTGTTTACATACCTTTAAACTGTACACAGGAAGATAAAAAAAAAAAAAAAACAACCAAGTAATGAAGAGTATATATTTCTATTTAGTGATTACATATTGCTACATGAAGAATTTTGTTATAAGCAGTGTTATCAATAAAAATCATGGAAAACACTTATGAGAGGGCATGGTGGTATAGTGAAACGTGCAGAATCTAGGCCATGGGTCATTCTAGAATAATTTTTGTTAATCTCTGGTTATGGACTTCAGTGTGTCATTTAATCTGTATCTTTGTGTGTGTGTGTATGAAGTGAAGTGAAGTCGCTCAGTCATGTCCGACTCTTTGCGACCCCATGGACTGTAGCCTAGCAGGCTCGTCTGTCCACGGGATTTTCCAGGCAATAGTACTGGAGTGGACTGCCATTTCTTCTATTATTCCCCCAAACCCTCCTCCCATGCAGCCTGGCACATAACATTGAGCAGAGTTTCATGTGCTATACAATAGGTCTTTGTTTATCCATTTTAAATATAGCAATGTGTACATGACCTTCCTATAATTCCTAACTATCCGTTCCCCACCACCCCCATCTCCAGAAACTATAAATTCATTTTCTAAGTCTGGGAGTCTCTTTCTGTTAAGTATAAGTTCATTTGTATCATTTCTTTTCAAATTCCACATATAAGGAATATAAGGGATATCATATAAGGATATAAGGGATATCATATGGTATTTCCCATATAAGGATATAAGGGATATCATATGGTATTTCTCCTGTTCTGTCTGACTTATTTCACTTAATATGACACTCTCTAGGTCCATACATGTTGCTTCAAATGGCATTGTTTCTTTCTTTTCACTGCCTGAGTAAAATTCCATCACATATATGTACCACATCTTCTTTATCCATTCCTCTGTCAATGGACATTTAGGTTGCTTTCATGTCTTGGCTATTGTAAACAGTGCTGCAGTGAACATGGGGTTGCATATATCTTTTGGGGTCATGTTTTTCTCTGGATATATACCCGGTGGGATTGCAGGGTCACATGGTAGCTCTATTTTTAGTTTTTTAAGAAACCACCATGCTGTTTTCCATAGTGGCTGTACCAATTTACATTCCCACCAACAGTGCAAGAGGGTTCTCTTCTCACTATACCCTCTCCAGTTTGGTTTTGTGGATTTTTTGATGATAGCCATTCTGACCAGTGTAAGGTGATATCTCATTGTAATCTGTATCTTAATTTTCTAATTTAAAAATGGAAATATTAATAGCACTTTGGCTCATTATTTGCTAATTGAGTAAAATCCATTTATTTCTTAAAAATGGGTGAAACTTTTACAGGATTTACATAGAAACTTTGGTTGTTAATCAATTCCACTGCTAGTTAACAGCAAAAAAAAAAAAACCAAAAAACGAACTTAGTTGCTAATAAGCTTGATATAGGTCAATGGTCTTTTGTGGACTTGCATTAACACATGAGACAGATGAGGCTTCTTTATTTTGTGCTGCTGGCCAGACTTCACCTGGAATACTGAGCTCTTTTCTGGAAAGTTCTCTTTTGAGGCTCCTTTAATCAAATCAAAGAATGTTCAAGGGCAAGCCATGAGCACATTTCTGGAAATCATGACATGAGGAGGCATCATTGGAGAAGGAAAATTAGGAGCTTCAGTGCTCTTTTTGATTATTTTAAGGACTCACATATGTAGGAAAGTTTGGATGGAATTCGGGGAAGTTCTGGAGGATAGGATCAGGATAAAAAGGGAAAATTATAGGGAATGAAGATTTAACTTAACATGAAAGAATTTCTAACATTTAAAGTACATTCCATAAGCCACTTCTTGAGAAGTAGATTCTTTAGACTGGTTCCAAATAAGAAAAGGAGTACGTCAAGGCTGTATATTGTCACCCTGCTTATTTAACTTATATGCAGAGTATATCATGAGAAACGCTGGACTGGAAGAAACACAAGTTGGAATCAAGATCGCCAGGAGAAATATCAATAACCTCAGATATGCAGATGACACCACCCTTATGGCAGAAAGTGAAGAGGAGCTAAAAAGCCTCTTGATGAAGGTGAAAGAGGAGAGTGAAAAAGTGGGCTTAAAGCTCAACATTCAGAAAACAAAGATCATGGCATCGGGTCCCATCACTCCATGGGAAATAGATGGGGAAACGGTAGAAACAGTGTCAGACTTTATTTTTGGGGGCTCCAAAATCACTGCAGCCATGGTGCAGTGATCACTGCAGATGGTGACTGCAGCCATGAAATTAAAAGACGCTTACTCCTTGGAAGAAAAGTTATGACCAACCTAGATAGTATATTCAAAAGCAGAGACATTACCTTGCTGACTAAGGTCCGTCTAGTCAAGGCTATGGTTTTCCCTGTGGTCATGTATGGATGTGAGAGTTGGACTGTGAAGAAGGCTGAGCGCCGAAGAATTGATGCGTTTGAACTGTGGTGTTGGAGAAGACTCTTGAGAGTCCTTTGGACTGCAAGGAGATCCAACCAGTCCATTCTGAAGGNNTTAGTTAATTATTTATATGTGTCTGAGTTTATTTCTAGAAAATTGCAGGTGAAAATCTAATATATTTTCATCAGTATAGTGTTCTAGTTTATGGCATTTCCCCAGATAAGCCCAAGACTTATGAAGTATCATATCCTTAAATTTTTTTTATGTTCTTGATAAATGACATGTATATTTTTTCTTTGCCATTTTAAGGAAGTGTTTAAGAATATTTTTCACCTTTCATATTACCCTAAAAGAATTTTTTAAAAGATTAGCAGTTGGAAGTATCTTATAGATTTATAGTCTGATAATTTATCCAGTGTCCTTGATCCATTTGTATGCCAGTTACCAGAGCTTGCCTACCTTATCCTTGAACACACAAACACTGAAAAAGCAAAAGCAAGTAAACACTAGTTTTTTGTTTTTTTTTTTTATGATTTAAGATATTTATTTATATTTTTCCATTCTCCATCAGAGACTTTTTCAAGGAGTACAATTCTTTTTTTAAAATATAAATTTATTTATTTTAATTGGAGGCTAATTACTTTACGATATTGTATTGGTTTTGCCATACATCAACATGAATCCACCATAGTGATACACAATTTCCCCATCCTGAACCCCCTTCCCACCTCCGTCCCTATACCATCCCTCTGGGTCATCCCAGTGCACCAGCCCCAAGCATCCTGTATCATGCATGGAACCTGGACTGGCGATTCATTTCATATATGATATTATACATGTTTCAATGCCATTCTCTCAAATCATCCCAACCTCTCCCTCCTACAGAGTCCAAAAGACTGTTCTATGCACCTGTATCTCTTTTGCTCTCTCGCATACAGGGTTATTGTTACCGTCTTTCTAAATTCCAAATATATGTGTTAGTATACTGTATTGGTGTTTTTCTTTCTGGCTTACTTCACTCTGTATAATTGGTCCAGTTTCATCCACCTCATTAGAACTGATTCAAATGTATTCTTTTTAATGGCTGAGTAATACTCCATTGTGTATATGTACCACTGCTTTCTTATCAATTTGTCTGCTGATGGACATCTATGTTCCTTCCATGTCCTGGCTATTATAAACAGTGCTGCGATGAACATTGGGGTATAGGTGTCTCTTTCTATTCTGGTTTCTTTGGTGTGTATGCCCAGCAATGGGATTGCTGGGTCATAAGGCAGTTCTATTTCCAACTTTCTAAGGAATCTCCACACTGTTCTCCATAGTGGCTGTACTAGTTTGCATTCCCACCAACAGTATAAGAGGGTTCCCTTTTCTCCACACCCTCTCCAGCATTTATTGCTTGTAGACTTTTGGATAGCAGCCATTCTGACTGGCGTGAAACGGTACCTCATTGTGGTTTTGATTTGCATTTCTCTGATAATGAGTGATGTTGAGCAACTTTTCATTTGTTTGTTAGCCATCTGTATGTCTTCTTTGGAGAAATGTCTATTTAGTTCTTGGGCCCATTTTTTGATTGGGTCGTTTATTTTTTTGGAATTGAGCTGCATAAGTTGCTTGTATATTTTTGAGATTAGTTGTTTGTCAGTTGCTTTATTTGCTATTATTTCCCCCCATTCTGAAGGCTGTCTTTTCAGCTTGCTTATAGTTTCCTTTGTTGTACAGAAGCTTTTAATTTTAATCAGATCCCATTTGATTATTTTTGCTTTTATTTCCAATATTCCAGGAGATGGATCATAGAGGATCCTGCTGTGATATATGTCGGAGAGTGTTTTGCCTATGTTCTCCTCTAGGATTTTTATAGTTTCTGGTCTTATAGTTAGATCTTTAATCCATTTTGAGTTTATTTTTGTGTGTGTGCTGTTAGAAAGTGATCTAGTTTCATTCTTTTACAAGTTGTTGACCAATTTTCCTAGCACCACTTGTTAAAGAGATTGTCTTACTCCATTGTATATTCTTGCCTCCTTTATCAAAGATAAGGTGTCCATATGTGTGTGGATTTATCTCTGGGCTTTCTATTTTGTTCCATTGATCTATATTTCTGTCTTTGTGCTGGTACCATACTGTCTTGATGACTGTGGCTTTGTAGTAGAGCTTGAAGTCAGGCAAGTTGATTCCTCCAGTTCCATTCTTGTTTCTCAAGATTGCTTTGGCTATCCGAAGTTTTTTGTATTTCCATATAAATCTTGAAATTATTTGTTCTAGTTCTGTGAAAAATATCGTTGGTAGCTTGATAGGCATTGCATTGAATCTATAGATTGCTTTGGGTAGTTTACTCATTTTCTCTATATTGATTCTTCCGATCCAGGAACATGGTATATTTCTCCATCTATTAGTGTCCTCTTTGATTTCTTTCACCCGTGTTTTATAGTTTTCTATATATAGGTCTTTAGTTTCTGTAGGTAGATATATTCCTAAGTATTTTATTCTTTGCATTGCAATGGTGAATGGAATTGTTTCCTTAATTTCTCTTTCTATTTTCTCATTATTAGTGTATAGGAATGCAAGGGATTTCTGTGTGCTGATTTTATATTCTGCAACTTTACTATATTCATTGATTAGTTCTAGTAATTTTCTGGTGGAGTCTTTAGGGTTTTCTATGTAGAGGATCATGTCATCTGCAAACAGTGAGAGTTTCACTTCTTCTTTTCCAATGTGGATTCCTTTTATTTCTTTTTCTGCTCTGATTGCTGTGGCCAAAACTTCCAAAACTATGTTGAATAGTAGTGGTGAGAATGGGCACCCTTGTCTTGTTCCTGACTTTAGGGGAAATGCTTTCAATTTTTCACCATTGAGGATAATGTTTGCTGTGGGTTTGTCATATATAGCTTTTATTATGTTGAGGAATGTTCCTTCTATTCCTGCTTTCTGGAGAGTTTTTATCATAAATGGATGTTGAATTTTGTCAAAGGCTTTCTCTGCATCTATTGAGATAATCATATGACTTTTATTTTTCAATTTGTTAATGTGGTGTATTACGCTGATTGATTTGCAGTTATTGAAGAATCCTTGCATCTCTGGGATAAAGCCCACTTGGTCATGGTGTATGATCTTTTTAATGTGTTGTTGGATTCTGATTGCTAGAATTTTGTTAAGGATTTTTGCATCTATTTTCATCAGTGATATTAGCCTTTAGTTTTCTTTTTTTGTGACATCTTTGTCAGGGTTTTGTATTAGGGTGATGGTGGTGAGAGAGTCATTTCCTAGGCAGGTTGATAAGAAGTCTAGGGGTCTCCAAGGAGAGAGGGGTCTGGAATTTTCAAGGAGGAAGAAAGGATAAATTTTTTTTCCTTCTCTACATTCCTTAGGATTATATAAAAATAATTTATTCTGCCTGAGGATAGTCTCTGGATTAAACCTTCTGGCTAATTCTGTTATCTTAAAATGTAAATTATAGGAGTAGGTCTGGTGAGGTCTTTACAACCTCCAGACGTACTTTGGATTCATTGGAGAGTATATAACTTTGTTGCTAAAACTAACAAGTGGGTACTCTTTCTGCCCCCTTCTGATGCCTATGTCAGAAGCTTTCTCTATCTCCTTTATACTTTAATAAAATTTTATTATACAAAAGCTCTGAGCAATCAAACCTAGTCTCTGGCCCCAGATTGAATTCTTCTCCTCTGGGGGCCAAGAATCCCTGCGTCATGATTCAACAACAACCTTTCAGTGGCCTCATAGAATGAGTTTGGAAGTTTACCTTTGTTTGCAATTTTCTGGAAGAGTTTGAGTAGGATAGATGTTAGCTCTTCTCTAAATTTTTGGTAGAATTCAGCTGTGAAGCTGTTTGGACCTGGGCTTCTGTTTGCTGTAAGATTTCTGATTACAGTTTCAATTTCTGTGCTTGTGATGTTTTGTCTGTTAAAATTTTCTATTTCTTCCTGGTTCAGTTTTGGAAAGTTGTACTCTTCTAAGAATTTGTCCATTTCTTCCAAGTTGTCCATTTTATTGGCATGTATAGTCTCTTATGTTTCTTTGTGTCTGTGTTGTCTGTTGTGATCTCTCCATTTTCATTTCTAATTTTATTGATTTGATTTTTCTCCTTTGTTTCTTGATGAGTCTGGCTAATGGTCTGTCAATTTAATTTATCCTTTCAAAGAACCAGCTTTTGGCTTTGTTGATTTTTGGTATGGTCTCTTTTGTTTCTTCTGCATTTATTTCTGCCCTAATTTTTAAGATTTCTTTCCTTCTACTAACCCCAGGGTTCTCCATTTCTTCCTTTTCTAGTTGCCTTAGGTGTAGAGTTAGGTTATTTATTTGACTTTTTTCTTGTTTCTTGAGGTATGCCTGTATTGCTATGAACCTTCTCCTTAGCACTGCTTTTACAGTGTCCCACAGTTTTGGGATTGTTGTGTTTTCATTTTCATTTGTTTCTATTCATATTTTGATTTCTTTTGTGATTTCTTTTGTGATTTGTTGCTTATTCAGCAGCGTGTTGTTCAGCCTCCGTATGATGGAATTTTTAATATTTTTTTCTCCTGTAATTGAGATCTAATTTTACTGCATTGTGGTCAGAAAAGATGCTTGGAATGATTTCAATTATTTTTGAATTTACCAAGTCTAGATATATGGCCCAGGATGTGATCTATTCTGGAGAAGGTTCTGTGTGTGCTTGAGAAAAAGGTGCAATTCATTGTTTTGGTGTGCAATATTCTATAGATATCAATTAGATCTAACTGGTCTATTGTATCATTTAAAGTTTGTGTTTCCTTGTTAATTTTCTGTTTAGTTGATCTATCCGTAGGTGTGAGTGGGGTATTAACACTTCTATCTACTATTTTTGGGTAGGTCTTATTTTTAGCACAACTTTCTTTTAATTTTTGAGTTGATTTTTTTTTTTCTCTAATCACTTTAGTCTAATTCTATTCATAGTGCCACCTAGAGTAAACCTAAACCTTTTTCTAGATAAATCACTCTTTGTATAGTTAAACACAATGACTCTACTGCCTCACCTTCAGTTATATCTTATGCTTATACTTGGGAATTATGAGGTATTTTTTAACCACATATAGGACTTTATATTTTTTTCTTATTAAATTTCATCTTGTTAGATTTTATTTTTTAAAATATTCACTCCACAAATTACATATGCTGTGACAGCATTTGAAGAAACTTTCTGCAGTATTTCATTGCATCTTAAGTGGAGTTCTGTTAGGCATTCATTCATTAGCCTTCTCTGAAGGGAAATCCTTAAGCTACAATTGAATCAGAAGTAGTAAATTCATTTGGCATGCTTAATCAACCCTCTGGATATTAATGGATGTTACCCTTTGGTAGTACTTCCTGTTCTAGTTGCAAAATAAAACTAGAAATCACACTGATAAAAAAATGTAAACTAAAAAGGGTAAGGTAAAATGAAAAATGCACACATGAAATGATTCCATGAGCATCTATTGACAGGCCAAAGAAATTGCTTTGTGCTCAGAATGTATTAGATGTTGTAATACAGCAATAATTAAAAAAAAAATGATGCAGTCTCTATCCTCTTGAAGTTTACAGTCCAGAGGGAGAGACAGATGTGAATCAATCATGCAAACATATTTCAAATTTAAGTTGCAGTAAGTTTTATAAAAGAGTACATGTTCTTAGTGATACATACTGAATTATTAGGGATTCCCAGGTGAAGCTGGTGGTAAAGTACCCACCTGCCAATGCAGGAGATGCAGGTTTGATCCCTACGTCTGGAAGATCCCTGGGAGAAGGAAATGACAACCCATTCCAGTATTCTTGCCTGGAGAATACCCTGGACAGAGAAGCCTGGTGGACTATAGTCCATAGGGTTGCAAAGAGTCGGATGTGACTGAAGCGACTTAACACACACACATTGTCCCAAAATAATAACAATCAGGTTCTAGGTGAGGACATAGTGAAATGAGACTGCCGTGAATAACTGTTTGCTGGATTTGGACATTGGAAACATGAGACTACATTATTTTATTCTCTCTACTCTAAAATTTGCTATAATAAAGAGTGGTAGAGATGAAGTTCAACTCTTTACCAGTGGTAAGTAGAGGAGATACCCAATTTGATGTAATAGAATAATTGATACAGGCAGGAAAGTATAGCATGACTTCTGACAGGAGATGACAATTTAGATTAGAAGGATGAACAGGAGTCAGGTGACTTAAAAATTAAAAGCAAAAGATCCAAAGCCCTATTGCACAGGGAGCAATATTGGGTCTGATAGATAAAGAGAGCCAGTGTGGTTGGAGAGCTTGAGGATGGACAGGGAGGAGGTTAGTATATGTAGCTGAAAAGTGAAGCAAAGGCCAGATGAAGAATGAGTTTTGTTCTAATAGCTAAAGGAAGTCATAGAAGGATCTTATGCATGGAAGCAACAAAATCATATTTGCTTTTAGAAAAGATTTTTCTGGCTGTTTTGTGAAGACTGATTTTGGGGACACATAGGATGTTGCAGGTGGACTAATCAGAAGCTGCACAGCTTCTCCAGAAAACGTTTTTGTTACATTAGCACCCTAAAGCTTTAGCTTTTATTAGTTTAGACAAATAGCTTTCCCTGTTGATTTTACCACTTCTAAATCCTATAATTCTCTCTTCTTTTTAGCTGTTCCACCATCTTCCATGTGTAAATCTCCTTCAGCTCATGTCTAGAATAGCAAACAGCCTAAACTCTCCAGTTTTATCTTCTATCAGAAGCTTTCTTGCTTCCTTAGCCTGCAGTCCATCCTTTAAAAAATGTATGTCCCATGAAGAGTTCTGAGCATAGGACATTTCTGACTTTTATATTTTAAATTGCATTGAGTTCCACAGTTTCTAAATGGGGGTGGTAAGATTACCAGATGAAATACCAGACATCCAACTCAATCTGAAATTTAGATTAACAGTGAATACACTTTGTATAAAAATTTTGATACACTTATATGCAATATATAGGATATGCAATATTTAGTGTTGCCACTAAAAATTATATGCTATTTGTCACAAATTCAAATTTGACTGACTCTCCTGTTTGTTTTGTTTTCTTTTTAATAAATCTGACAACCCTAGGGGATGGAAAGCAATATCTTGAATCCAAGCTGAATGACTACCACATCCATTTCATGAATGATAGAAAAACAATAATATAGACATTTGCAAACATATATAAGTTAAATTTCAGTATTATGCTTACTATTTTTGACATTTCTACTATTTAAAATATAATGAAAGAAATATACATTTTAAATAAGTGGGCCGTTTTCTACTTGTTCACATTAACAAAGATTAAACCAAATATTTAAAGACTGCTGATTTGGAGGAATCCTGCCCAGAATGTCACATCTGTTGATCCAGACCTACCTTTAATAAATTTCTTACTTGAACCATGTCTTTGTCCTGATTCTTGTCCTTCCTTCTCTCTGTTACTGTGAGCAGAGACTTATACAATCTCATTATGAACTGATACCATCCCATATCCCATTATGAACTGATGACCCCATAATAGTTCCCAAGGTGGAAAGGGATCTCTTTTACAAAAACTTTAGGGAGAGTCCATTGTAAACTTATGTAAAACCATCTACTGCTTGCCTCCTGATTTCCCTTTCCTCCCTTTATATTGTTTCTATAATGAGCTGGAAATCACATTGGGAAGGGGATGGAAATTGTGCACTTAAAAAGAATAATTCAAAGGACATCCAATGCCTTAATTTAATATAGAAACTATAAAATATTTATGAATAAAATATTTTATTTAACTTGAACTTAATGATCAGTGTAGGATATTTTTTAAACACTGCTTCCTAAGTCTGTTAAAATGAAGCACAAAAATGCCAATCCAGCCAGTTTGATAATAATTCTGAGAAAGAAGTTAAGTAATGTTTTCATTTTAAATAGTTTCTCTAATTACTTTGATTTTACAAAGAAGTTATTTATATTGCTTTGGTGGTATATAGGGGCTTCCATGATAGCTCAGTTGGTAAAAAATCCACTTTAATGGAGGAGAACCCTTTTCAATTCCTAGATCCAGGGAAGATCCGCTGGAGAAGGGATAGGCTACCCACTCCAGTATTCTTGGGCTTCCCTTGTAGCTCAGCTGGTAAAGAATCCACCTGCAATGCGGGAGACTTATGTTTGATCCCTGGGTTGGGAAGATCCTCTGGAGAAGGGAAAGGCTACTCATTCCAGTATCCTGGCCTCGAGAATTCCATGGACTGTATAGTCCATGGTTTTGCAAAGAGTCAGACACGACTGAGCAACTTTCACTGTCACTTGGTGGTACATAGGCTCTTATTTATTCATAATATTCTTATTAATACATAATTTAAAGCTGCTATATTTCAAGTTATATTTTGAAATTTCACTTTATTAGAATAATAGGAATCTTTAAAGTTATCAATTTAATATATATATGTATATTAATGAGATGAAGGTAATGGGAATCCACTTTAGTATTTGTGCCTGGAAAATCCTATGAACAGAGGAGCCTGGCAGGCTACAGTCCATGGGGTCACAAAGATTCAGACACGACCTAGCAACTGAACAACAATTATAGCAACGTGGAGTATGTTTTGGGTGAAAATGCAGAATATATTTTTAAATAAATTTAAACAGACTGCTATTTTTATTTACTATTGAAAAAATTTTAGTAGTTATGTGAAAATTTCTTACCCACATTTTAGAA
>SJYQ01002212.1:189673-202920 GCA_006410935.1 Redunca redunca
TCTCTTGTAAGCAGCATATAGAGGGGTCTTGTTTTTGTATCCATTCAGCCAGTCTTTGCCTTTTAGTTGGGGCATTCAACCCATTTACGTTTAAGGTAATTATTGATAAGTATGGTCCCGTTACCATTTACTTTATTGTTTTGGGTTTGGGTTTATACATCCTTTTTGTGTTTCCTGTCTAGAGTATATCTTTTAGCATTTGTTGGAGAGCTGGTTTGGTGGTGCTGAATTCTCTCAGCTTTTGATTGTCTGTAAAGCTTTTGATTTCTCCTTTGTATT
This sequence comes from Redunca redunca, assembly GCA_006410935.1. NCBI lineage: Eukaryota > Metazoa > Chordata > Mammalia > Artiodactyla > Bovidae > Redunca > Redunca redunca. The sequence continues at coordinate 189,953 of SJYQ01002212.1, forward strand.
TGAATGAGATCCTTGCTGGGTACAGTAATCTGGACTGTAGGTTATTTTCTTTCATCACTTTGAGTATGTCTTGCCATTCCCTCCTGGCCTGAAGAGTTTCTATTGAAAGGTCAGCTGTTATCCTTATGGGAATCCCCTTGTGTGTTATTTGTTGTTTTTCCCTTGCTGCTTTTAGTATTTGTTCTTTGTGTTTGATCTTTGTTAATTTGATTAATATGTGTCTTGGGGTGTTTCGCCTTGGTTTATCCTGTTTGGAACCCTCTGGGTTTCTTGGACTTGGGTGATTACTTCCTTCCCCATTTTAGGGAAGTTTTCAACTATTATCTCCTCAAGGATTTTCTCATGGTCTTTCTGTCTTCTTCTTCTGGGACTTCTATAATTCGAATGTTGGAGCATTTCATATTGTCCTGTAGGTCTCTGAGATTGTCCTCATTTCTTTTAATTTGTTTTTATTTTTTCCTTTCTGATTCATTTATTTCTACCATTCTATCTTCTATTTCACTGATCCTATCTTCTGCCTCTGTTATTCTACTATTTGTTGCCTCCAGAGTGTTTCTGATCTCATTTATTGCATTATTCATTATATATTGACTCTTTTTTATTTCTTCTAGGTCCTTACTAAACCTTTCTTGCATCTTCTCAATCTTTGTCTCCAGGATATTTATCTGTGCTTCCATTTTGATTTCCAGATTTTGGATCATTTTCACTATCAATATTCGGAATTCTTTCTCAGGTAGATTCTCTATCTCTTCCTCTTTTGTTTGGTTTGATGGGCTCTTCTCCTGCTCCTTTACCTGCTGAGTATTCCTCTGTCTCTTCATCTTGGTTATATTGCTGCGTTTGGGGTGGCCTTTCTATATTCTGGGAATTTGTGGAGTTCTCTTTATTATGGAGCTTCCTCACTGTGGGTAGGGTTGTATCAGTGGCTTGTCAAGGTTTCCTGGTTAGGGAGGCTTGTGTTGGAGTTCTGGTGTGTGGAGCTGGGTTTCTTCTCTCTGGAGTGCACTGGAGAGACCAGTAATGAGTTATGAGACGTCAATGGTTTTGGAGTAATTTTGAGCTGCCTGTATATTGAAGCTCAGGGGTGTGTTCCTGTGTTGCTGGAGAATTTGCATAGTATGTCTTGCTCTGGAGCTTGTTGGCCCTTGGGCGTGGCTTGGTTTTAGTGTAGGTATGGAGGCGTTTGATGAGCTCCTATTGGTTAATGTTCCCTGGTTTCAGGAGTTCTCTGATGTTCTCAGGCTTTGGACTTAAGCCTCCTGCTTCTGGTTTTCAGTTTTATTTTTACAGTAGCCTCTAGACTTCTCCATCTATACAGCACTGATGATAAAACATCTAGGTTAAAGATGAAAAGATTCTCCACATTGAGGGACACCCAGAGAGGTTCACTGAGTTACATGGAGAAGAGAAGAAGGAGGAGGTAGTTAGAGGAGACTTGAATGAGATGAGGTGGGATCAAAAGAGGAGAGAGCAAGCTAGCCAGTAATCACTTCCTTATTTGCACTCCAGTCTGGACCACTCAGAGATGTTCACGGAGCTATACAGGGAAGAGGAGAGGGAGGAAGTAGACAGGGGTGGTCAGGAGGATAAAAGAGGGAAATGAAAAGGAGAGACACAGATCCAGCCCGTAGTCAGTTCCCTAAGTGTTCTCCACTATCTGGATCACACAGAGATTCACAGAGTTGGATAGAGAAGAGAAGGGGGAGGGAAGAGACAGAGGCCACCTGGTGGAGAAAAGGAGAGTCCAAAGGAGGAGAGTGGTCAAGCCAGTAATCTCGCTCTCAGGTAAAACTGGGTAGTGAGGTTTTGGTTTTTAAATGTACAAAATTGACAACAAAAACTAAAAAGGAAAGATTAAAAATCTAGAGTAGAGGTTGGATTTTCAAAAATACAATATTAATGAAATGAAGGAGGAAAAAATTAAAAAAAAAACAAGAAAACAAACAAACAAAGAAAAAAAACAACACAAAACAAAGCAAAAAGAATTATTAAAAAAACCCCATCAACAACCACACAAAGACTATATATGGTGTTTGCTTTAAAAAATAGTTTTGTTTTTTTTTGAAGAGAAATAGTTTCAGAAATAAAAATTAAAAGAGAAATAGAGGGTTTATCAATTTTAAAATTTAGAAAAAATGGGAGAAAAAAAGGGAAAATAAAAGGTGGGGGTAATGATTGTAAAAATAGTAAAGATATATCTGACCCTTTCTCTGGAGTTGTGGGCAGTGTGGGGTCACTTTCAAGGCGGTTCCCTCTGTTTAACTTCTGTTTGCTGGTCTCTTCAGTGTCTGATTGCCATCCTGGCATGGGGGGCGGTGGTCGACCCTTTTTTTTTGGCTCACTTGTTCAATCGCGCTGTGGGGAGGGAGGGATGCTGCACACAAATAACACTGTCGTGTGTACGCAGTGTCTCAGTCCCGCTGGGTCTGCCCCTGCTCGGGGCGCACAAACTGCTCAGGCTCTACATTGCTCCGCCCGGAACTGTCTGAGGCCGGCCCTAGGCTGCATGCCCCTCCCCGGTCTAAGCTGCTCAGGTTCGGTGCTCAGGTAGCCCTTAGAGGTGCAGATTCAGTTGGGACTGCGTTTTGTGCCCTTCCCAGGTCTGAGTGTCTCAGGTGTTTGGTGAGCACAGTCTCTGTGACTTGTCACCTTTCTTGCCTCTGCTGCTCAGTTTTCTGGGTGTACCGCTGGCGCCCCTTGTGAGGCAGATGATGACTGTCCAGCACCCCCAGAAGTCTTAGCAAAGAAGCCTGCTTGCCGTTTGGTAGGAAAAGTCTCTCCGGGGCTGCGATTGTCCCTTTCCAGCCCTTATGGCTCTGGCTGCCTGTCCCTGGTGGGGGATGGTCTGCAGCCAGCTATTTCCATTCTGCCCTTTGTTCTGTGCATGGTCCTGGAGGTGTCTTATGTTCGAGCTTTTCACGTGGTTAGCTATCCCCCAGTCTGGTTTACTAGCCCAAGTTAGTTCGTTCTGGTTACGTGCCAGGCATTCCTGCCTGATTCTTACAAAGCCCTGCAGCCCGCACCTCCCACGCCTCCCTGCCCTGCCCTCACTTGCTAGTGGCAGATGCAGGTATCTGTGCTGCTTTTCCACTTGGGAAGTTACTGTTGGGCTTGTAATCTGTTGGTTTTAATTATTTATTTATTTATCCTTCCTGTTATGTTGCCCTCTATGCTTCCAAGGCTCGCCACAGACTCGGCAGGCAGAGTGTTTCCTAGTGTTGGAAACCTCTCTTCTTAAAGTTCCTTTTCTGGGATGGGCTTCCCTACGTGGGATGGAGCTCCCTCCCCACTTCCTTTGTCTCTTTTTTCGTCTTTTATTTTTTCCCTACCTGTCTTTGAAGGCAACGATCTGCTTTTCTGGGTGCCTGATGTCCTCTGCCAGTATTCAGAAGTTGTTTTGTGTAGTTTGCTCAGCGTTGAAATGTTCTTTTGAGGAATTTGTGAGGGAGAAAGTGGTCTCCCCGTCCTATTCCTCCACCATCTTCTCCTGTCCTGGCTATGATTTTTAAATGCACCAATGATGTGATCCGTAAGATTGATTTTTCTCCTTTACTTATTAATGTGATTATTACATTGATTGATTATGAAATGTTGAGTCAGCCTTGCATACCTGAGATAAATCCTGCTAGGGTATGGCATATAATCATTTTATACATCATTGGATTTCATTTTTTTTAATGAAAAGATTTAAAAGCATCTCATCAGAGGATAAATATAGTAAGCATGTGACAAGATGTCCATATATATGTTACTGAGGAAATTAAAATTAAAATGAGATACCACTACACATTTATTAGAATATCCAAAATAGTAAGGCAAGACACACTGACTTTTTTCCATGGTACAAGAGATGTAGTCTTAATATATTTTTTGAATTTGAACAGTTGAATAATTAAATTAGTTAGAAAACAGTATTATCAGAGGAAGTATTAATGGTATAAGGGAGGGAATCTTTACCTAGTATGTAACAAAGTCAATAAACCATAGTAACTGGTATAATAATATTTCAAGATGTGGAAGTCATCAGCAATTGAATTGAGAATCTAAAAAAAAAGAAAAAGAAAAAGAAAATATTTTTAAAATTAACCATAACGGAAGAGGAAATGAGATTGAGTTGCGGATAGAAACAGGAATATTTAGGCAGAAATTTATCACTCCTCATTACAAATAATTCTGTTATTTGATGCTTAGACAACTACCTGTGTAATGTACTACTTTAATCTTTTTTAAAAAGTGAATAAAACAGATAGTTACAAGAGGATAATGTATTGGAGGAAACATGGTGTGTGTGCTTTATTTTTTTTTAAAAATCTAATGAAGCAGATAGTTATGAGAGGATAATGCAGTTATAGGAACATGGTATGTGTGTGTGTGTATTTATTATATTTTGGTCAGGTCTACCAATATAATTATTAATTTGTTAGCAGCATAAATCTATAATGAAGGCAAAGCAAAACAAACAAGGGTTATCTGATTTCCACATTATAAAGGAAATAGAGAGAAAATCACTTGATATCATTTCTAGCAATAGTAATATCGATAGATTCAGGTAGCACTCACCTTCAAGCTAATTATTTAAGCAATCTAAACTGAAGAAAACAAGTCAGCAGTATTTTTGGTTATGCTGAAACAACCATGTAAGGAATAGCTTGAACATAACCAGGCAAATTCATTCTTTGGAAAGTCCCTGGAAATTTTTATTGAATCTTCCAAGTGTCTAGTTGAAAAAAAGAATTCATTTGGGTGATTTTTTTCAGGAGTGTCTTTCTAATGATTAAAGTTTGGGGCAATTTTTCATTAGAACTGAGAGTGTAATTATGTATTTGTGGAAATATCCTCTCATTAAACTGTCTTAAATTATCACCAAGTTAATTCCATGGTTTGAATGGTTGAACAAGTTAATTCACATCATAAAACCAAATAAGGGAGTCAGAAAGAAATTAATTATTGACTTGAAAAATTTGAGGTCATAAAAAAGTGTTCCAGTGTCACTTATTGGCTATGTAAACATTTACATTTTAGGGGAAAAAAAAAATCACTGATGTCCTGTGCTAAATATGGAGACTATTTGATAAGATTTCATTGTGGACAAGGATCCTAACAAATAAATTGGCTAGTGGTTAAAAAACAAAATGGGTACTAAAATAAAACATATTTAAAATCTATTGAGCATTAAATGAATTTGCATAAATTACCTGACTGGGAAGCCCAGCTGCTGCAGTTTCTGGTGTTTATCCAGAGGGATCTCTGCCCAGATGTCCACATTTCCCTGGTTCTTGGACAATCCATGAGGCTTTTGATAGGTATTACATGCTCCCTTGCTCTAATAATCAGTTATGAATCACTATATTTTAGAGATTGTAAAATTTGTCTCTACTACCTTGGTAATATGATTAACAAAAATTAATATCATTTAGCAAAAGGTGTGTTTAGAGAATCAAAATGTGAAGTTGAATTTTAACTAAGCCATAAATAGCTACACATAAAGAAAAATTAACTATGAATATGACTTTAATATCTCTCAATATCTCATGATAGCTAAAGCCTAAACTGTAATTAGATACCTCACTATGTGGAACCCTAAACTAAGTAATTTATAAAATGGAATTATTTGCCAGAGTGCTAGCACTAACAGCATAAAAATAAAAGGATTCGGTGGTGCTATATATGGTTCTAGAGAAGCCCATTCACACTCCTGAGTTTATATGCCTTAATAATTTCTTTCAGACATGATCTTACTAGACATGATATAGAAATCCTACCTTGGGTTTATCAATCATTGCTGTGGGTCAGAGAAAGTTGCCTTCCACCAGCCTCCTGCAAGTATGGCAAATGAAGAACTCTTTTTTAATGATTTGGAACCATTTGTGGATGTGCTCAATTATATCCCACAATATACAGACTTCTGGCCCCTCTTTTTCTCTTTCTCTTTGTACAAAAAGCATTATAACAAGGTCACTAAGTCAGACATGTTCAAATTTGAACTCCATTACTTGGTATCTCTATGCTCTAAAAAATAGTTCATCTCTTGGGAGCTATTTTTTCACTGGTAGAGTGTTAAGAGTAATTATATACAACCCAGAAGATTCTTGTCATGACTAAATGAGTACATAAAGTGTCTGATTAGCAGCATTTGGCACAGTATAGGCACTATATAAATGTTGGCTATTATTTTTTTCTTTTTCCTCTCTTCTATCAATAGTACCTAGAGACATCTATTATTCTATCAGGATGATTACAGATATATGTAAGAGAGAGTACTGGTAGCTAATGTAAGAAAAATTCATCTAAAATGGATAATTGGGTTTAAACAGAATTTTCTTCTAGAAGTTGAGAAAAAAATATAATTTAACCTTTTCAGTTCAGTCACTCAGTCTGTGTCCAACTCTTTGTAGTCCCATGGCCTGCAGCACACCAGGCTTCCTTGTCTTTCACCACTCCCAGAGCTTGCTCAAACTCACGTCCATCAGGTTGGTGATGACATCCAACCATCTCATCCTCTGTTATCCCCTTCTTCTGCCTTCCATGTTTCCCAGAATCAGGTTCTTTTCCAAAGATGTAGACTTTTTCTAAAAGTTTGTACCACTTACACTAAAGTGCATTTTTGAAATGTATATTTGAAAAATGCCGATTTTAATATGGATTAATATTTTCTTGAAACATTTACTTGTATCAAAACTGAAGAGATGCCTGATGAAAATATTGTTCATTTAATTGTTGTTGAGTTACATGGCTTCTTTATATATTTTGGATATTAACCCATTAATGAGTATTTGATTGCAAATATATTCTCCCTTTCAGTAGGTTATCTTTTCATTTTGTTGATGATTTTAGCTGTGATGAAGCTTTGAATGTAGTCCCATTTGTTTAGTTTTGCTTTTGTTTCTCTTATCACAGGGAACACATCTAGAAAGATACTGCTAAGATTGATGTGAAAAAGTGCATGGCAATAAAATTAAGGATTTTATGGTTTCAGGTCTTATATAAAAGTTTTTAATCCATTTTGAGTTGATATTTGTGTGTGATATGAGATAGTGGTCTAGTTTCATTATTTTGCATGTGGTATGTTTCTGCTGTACCATTTATTAAAGAGACTATTCTTTATTGTATGTTCTTTGTTCTTTTCTTGTAAACTATCCAGATATGGGAGAAGGCAATGGCACCCCACTCCAGTACTTTTGCTTTGAAAATCCCATGGATGGAGGAGCCTGGTAGGCTGCAGTCCATGGGGTCACTAAGAGTCAGATACGACTGAGCGACTTCACTTTCAGTTTTTACTTTCATGCATTGGAGAAGGAAATGGCAACCCACTCCAGTATTCTTGCTTGGAGAATCCCAGGGATGGGGGAGCCTGGAGGGCTATCATCTATGGGGTTGCACAGAGTCGGATACAACTGAAGCAACTTAGCAGCAGCAGCAGCATTAAGATATGTGTGGGTTTATTTCTGGGCACACAATTTTGTTTAATCTGCCAATACCACCCTGTTTTGATTACTAAACTTTGTGATATAGTTTGAACTATTATGTTATAAACCAGTGTTACGTCAATAATAAGTAAATGACCCTGAAAAAAAAATCTTGCATTTTAAAATGTGTCAAGAAGTTCTAGATTCTATCCTGCTTTTCTGTTTCAGGCAGATTTCCTTTCTGTGTTTTTAAAAGGGAGCAACGTCTCTGTCTCTCATGTACCACTGAACTGAACAAATTTCTAATGAGTGTTTAGTTTATTAAGTTGTTTAAAAAATCTTTGATAATTATGACTAGGTACTATTTGGCATTTTTTCCTCCAAGTTACTTTTGTCAAAATGTGCTTTCAGGGTTCACTTTCATGGCAACTCTAATGCTGTCCAAAGATGTTCCAAAGATTCTGTCAATGTGACTTTATAGTAAATAACATTATAATGTCAATGCACAAATAAGGAAGTGACATGATGTTGAGAATGCACTCGATATGGTTGTATCATAAATTCAATTGAAAATACATATTTATGGACACTTTCTTAGGATGTCAAAGAAGCATAATGCTGATATATTACTGACAGTAAAGAAATCAAGGCAGATAATCTTTGTTAACAATGCTATAATTTCTACTGAATAAAGGAAATTTTAAGTCATGGCAGTCAATGTGCCTGAAGACTATAAAATGCTATATTTCCCTTGACACCTTTGCGGATTAGCCACACCCATCTGCCAGAGATTCATGTTCTGAGTCCTGAGAAGGGCCATGCATTTGGATTTCAGCCCCTTTTAATTTTGAATGAATGCTGTGCTAGATAATTTCTACCTCTATGCAGGAAATGAGGTACTTAAGCTCTGTAATGCCAAAATCTGCCCTCTCTGAAGATTGTCTCTTTCTACTATTTGTTTCTGAATGAGAAGAATGGAGTTGAGATCAGGGAACTACTTAGGCCTGTTCCAAGTGGAGAAGGAGGTATATCTGTGTATATATTTAAATTCCAGATTTATTTTATTAGAAAATAAATTATTTGATTTAAGAATTGAAAGTATCAGTGCTACTAAAAAGATTTATCAAACTAAACTTTACTGCTGTCCTCCCTTCTCACTTCCATTCTTTTTTAACACTCCCTTAAGCATAACTGCTAGAATATTTTATCCTTCTTACTAGTTCCCTAACTCCATTTTATCTCCTTTTCTCATTTATGTGAATGACTCTGTGTTGTTCATTCCTGCTATTTTTCCTCAGTTTGGTGGGGTTGAGAGTAGAGGGAAATGGATTCTGTTTCTAAATGAAATCATTTTACATTTATTCATTAAGCAGTTATTTTTAATTCTTCAGTTCAGTTTCAGTTCAGTAGCTCAGTCGTGTCCGACTCTTTGCAACCCCATGAAGCGCAGCACACCAGGCTACCCAGTCCATCACCAACTCCTAGAGTTTACCAAAACTCATGTCCATCGAGTTGGTAATGCCATCCAGCCATCTCATCCTCTGTCGTCCCCTTCTCCTCTTGCCCTCAATCCCTCCCAGCATCAGGGTCTTTTCAAATGAGTCAACTCTTTGAATGAAGTGGCCAAAGTATTGGAGTTTCAGCTTCAGCATCAGTCCTTTATGAACAGCCAGGACTGATATCCTTTAGCATGGACTGGTTGGATCTCCTTGCAGTCCAAGGGACTCTCAAGAGTCTTCTCCAACACCACAGTTCAAAAGCATCAATTCTTTAGTGCTCCACTTTCTTCACAGTCCAATTCTCACATCCATATATGACCACTGGAAAAAATATAGCCTTGACAGGATGGACCTTTGTTGTCAAAGTAATGTCTCAGCTTTTTAATATGCTATTTAGTTTGGTCATAACTTTCCTTCCAAGGAGTAAGCGTCTTTTAATTTCATGGCTGCAGTCACCAACCTGCAGTGATTTTGGAGCCCCCCAGAATAAAGTCTGGCACTGTTTCCACTGTTTCTCCATCTATTTGCCATGAAGTGATGGGACCAGATGCCATGATCTTAGTTTTCTGAATGTTGAGCTTTAAGCCAACTTTTTCACTCTCCTCTTTCACTTTCATCAAGAGGCTTTTTAGTTGCTGTTCACTTTCTCCCATAAGGGTGGTGTCATCTGCATATCTGACATTGTTGATATTTTCTCCTGGCAATCTTGATTCCAGCTTGTGCTTCTTCCAGTCCAGCGTTTCTCATGATGTACTCTGCATAGAAGTTAAATAAGCAGGGTGACAATATACAGCCCTGACGTACTCCTTTTCCTATTTGGAACCAGTCTGTTGTTCCATGTCCAGTTCTAACTGTTGCTTCCTGACCTGCATACAGATTTCTCAAGAGGCAGGTCAAGTGGTCTGGTAGTCCCATCTCTTTCAGAATTTTCCAGTTTATTGTGATCCATACAGTCAAATGCTTTGGCATAGTCAATAAAGTAGAAATAGATGCAGATATTTTTCTGGAACTCTCTTGCTTTTTCCACGATCCAGCAGATTTTGGCAATTTCATCTCTAGTTCCTCCACCTTTTCTAAAACCAGCTTGAACATCTGGAATTTCACAGTTCACATATTGATGAAGCCTGGCTCGGAGAATTTTGAGCACCACTTTAGTAGTGTGTGAGATGAGTGCAATTGTGCAGTGGTTAGCATTCTTTGGCATTGCCTTTCTTTGACATTGGAATGAAAACTGACCTTTTCCAGTCCTGTGGCCACTGCTGAGTTTTCCAAATTTGCTGGCATTATGAGTGCAGCACTTTCACAGCATCGTCCTTCAGGATTTGACGTAGCTCAACTGGAATTTCGTCACCTCCACTAGGTTCGTTTTTAGTGGTACTTTCTAAGGCCCACTTGACTTAGCACTCCAGGATGTCTGGCTCTAGTTGAGTGATTTTACTATCATGCTTATTTGGGTCATGAAGATCTTTTTTGTATAGTTCTGTGTATTTTGGCCATCTCTTTTTAATATCTTCTGCTTGTGTTAGATCCATAACGTTTCTGTCATTTATTGAGCCCATCTTTGCACGAAATGTTCCTGTGGTACCTCTAATTTTCTTATAGAGGTTTCTAGTCTTTCTCATTTTATTGTTTTCTTTTATTTCTTTGCAATGATAACTGAGGAAGGCTTTCTTATCTCTCCTTGGTATTGTGTGGAACTCAGCATTCAGTTGGGTGTATCTTTCCTTTTGTACTTTGCCTTTCTGTTCATTTCTTTTCTCAGGTTTTTGTAAGGCCTCCTCAGACAACCATTTTGCCTTTTTGCATATTCTGTTAGTGAGAGTAGTTATTAACAAAAACCATTGCTTGTAGGAAGAAAGCATAGATTCTGTTTCTTTGTGGTGTGTATTCTTTGTTGTTCAGTCATGTCTGGCTCTTTTTGATGCATGGAATACAGCCCTCAAGGGTCCTCTATCCATGGGGATTTCCAGGCAAGAATACTGGAATGGGTTTCCATGCCCTCCTTCAGGGCATCTTCCCATCATAGTGATCAAACCGAGCTCTTTTGCTTTGCAGGCAGATTTTTTTCCCATCTGAGCCATCAGGGAGGCCCAAGAATAATGGAGTGGGTAACCTATCCCTTCTGCAGTGGATCTTCCCGATGACCCATGAATCGAATCAGGGTCTACTGCATTGCAAGGAGATTCTTTACCAGCTGAACTTCCAGGGAAGCCCTTTCTTGGTGGAAAGAGTGTCAGAATTACATTGGAAGAGGGGCTTGTAGTAATCAGACTTGTTTAGGAAGTAAAATCTAATTCATCAATTTTAGAGGTCTTGCATATTTATGTTGTAATATATTATGACTTGATGCTATTTTACATAATTTTTATTTTAATTTTTAAAGAAATACTCTCGAAATACAATCGTGGTTTTGTACCATAACACTTTGATAAATATGTTATTGTACATTTTCAGGAGTATTTATTTTTAGAAAAGAAAACTTAAATAGTTAACAGTGAAGTAAATAGGAATTCAGTGAGGATTTTAGTAGTCTAGAGAAGATGTTTTGGTGAAGTTAGAGCTACTAATGAGGTAGTTGCCTGGGCTTTAGCCATTCATTTACATTGTTAACTGCTTATTTTGAAAATGAAAACTATTTGATTTCTCTTGTCAGAGATCTTATATGATCTTGAAAATATGCTCGGTTTTATATGCTACAAATATTAGAGAAATATTTTCAATTTTATGTTTAAAGATGTCAGGAAAAATCTTAAATGTGGCATAAAGATATTGTTAATTATATTGAGTTAATTGGACAATTTGATTTTGGTTGAGTATTGTTATAAAAAGATTTGTTTGTTTATCAGATACTCTTTTTTTTTTTTTTTTGACATGATACCAGACAGATTCCCTAGGTTCTGGTAACATTGTTAAAAGAATAATTTATTTTGATATTTATGACATACTTTTAGATGTTAGAAGTTCCAACATCTTGGAAGTCTAATGTATCTAAAAACACCAATCTCATATCCAACCAAATTATCTGCGCATTTCTCCTCTAGTTTTGGACAAGGGATATTAGCAGAAAAGGGTGAGGGTCTCATTCCTAAACTGATTATTTACTAAAATTGTCTGTCTGATAGATCTCTAAACTTGTATCCTTCTGTGTGATATATCTGACTTCTATTGGGAACTCTGTACTGCACAGTGTCAACACAGGCAGTGTACACTCTGCATTTTAAGGACAAACAAATTTGCAGTTTCTGCTTTAGATTCATTCACTGGCATTTCTTACCACTGGTAATTAGCTTTCAAACATCTCCATCTGAGAAGAAAGCACCAATTTTCTGTTTTAACTTATGGCCTAGGAAACATATGCAAAGTATCACTACTTCTTTGACACTTTCTTTGACACTAGGCACCTTGTCCTTTAAGAGTGATTTTCTTGGAGTCTCCCTACTTTTGCATGATAGGAGAATAATCCTCTTTATGTAAGAGAAAGAGATATTACCATATCATTTTACTGGGCTAATATCTTGCTAGGAATTGCCTCCTTTACACTTTGTAAATCAACTTTTCTTTTTATGTGGGTTGAAGGTGGGAGATGGATGATGATGGTTCCAGAGCTTTTTTTTTTTTTTCACTTTTTTTTTTGATCTTTTTATCTTACTTTAATGAATGAAGAAAATGCAAGTTTTTGATTAGTTACATAGACTCCTGTCCCCTTATTTGCTAATTAGTATCTTAGAAGTTATTTTTGAAGGCAGACCTCTATTAAATTAAAATTTTCTCTGTATTAGGAATACTAAATAACAATGTAAATTTGTTACTCATATTTGTCTTTATGCAAGGCATGTTTTCCCTCAATTCTGCTATAGACAAAATTCTCTTATTTTAAAATGGGTTCAGAGGAATCTGACAACCTTCTTTGTATCAGTTTGGTTTCATCATTTACAGAACTTTGGCACTTAGTAAATGCTAATTTCTCAACCTTTAAAAACCAAAAATAAATGAAGGACTAGGATTAAAGTGCTTCCACAAAGTTTATTTCACTGTACTCCTATGTAGAAAAAATTATTTTTGT
>SJYQ01002212.1:205349-221850 GCA_006410935.1 Redunca redunca
ATGAAAATCAAACCATAGATGTTGTAAAAGATTAAAATGAACAACAGAAAATAAAAGTAATAGTAAGAATTTTTAATATATTTACTTAAAAATATTTAAAAAGTATAATAAATTAATGAAGTTGTGGTGAGACAGTTTCATATATATGCTAATAGAAGTCTAAGTTAGAACACTTAAAGTTAATTTAAAAGAAATTTCAAAAGAGGTATCAATATTTGAGTGCACCATCCCTTTTTAACCAGTGATTCTAAGACTAGCCTAAAGAAGTGTATGGAAGAAGATATCCATTATAACATTATAGGTAATGATGAAATTACAGAAATAATTTAAGATATTCAGCACTTGAATTATGACTAAAGAAAGCTGATATTACAATATGAAATATATTTTGCATCCTTTAATAAGCATATTTGTTAAGATTATTTTAATGAGATGGAGAATATTCATGTTATGTGAGATAAGGGTATAGCATCCTTTGTTGAATATCCATTAATGTATTTGAGTCCCTTGGACAGTAAGGCAATCAAATTAGTCAATCCTAAAGGAAATCAATCCTGAATATTCATTGGAAGGACTGATGCTGAAGCTGAAGCTCCAGTACTTTGGCCACTTGAAATGAAAGCTAACTCATTGGAAAAGACCCTGAGGCTGGAAAAGGTTAAGGGCAGGAGGAGAAGGGAGCAACAGAAGATGAGATGGTTGACAATATCATCAACTCAATGACATGAGTTGGAGCAAACTCCAGGAGACAGTGAAGGACAGGGAAGCCTGGCATGCTTCAGTCCATGGGGTCGCAAAGTGTTGGACACCAGTGAGTGACTGAACAACAACAAAACATGTTTTTGCACACATTTCCTTTAGGTGAAATCACAGGAGTATAATTATAATGAATGAAAGGCACATTTTAATGCTTTTCATACATATTACCAAATCTCTTTCCAGAAAGATTATACTAATTTGCAATCTTATCAGCACTATTTATGAGTACCATCTCATTTGCATGTCTTTATCTCCCAACGAAGGTATTAAAGTGTTTTTTTTTTCCCTGCTTGCCAATGCTTAAATAGGAAACAGCCAATATATAATTTTAGTTAAATTGAAATTGAGGTTTATATATTTTCATAAATATATTATGAATATATGAATTGCCTATTTGTGCTTCAGTCAATTAAGTCAGTTTAGTCCCTCAGTCATGTCTAACTCTTTGCAACCCCATTGACTGCAGCACACTAGGCCTCCCTGACCACTACCAAGCCCCAGAGTTCACTCACACTCATGTCCATCAAGTCGGTGATGCCATCCAACCATCTCATCTTTTGTCATCCAATTCTCTTCCCGCCTTCTATCTTTCTCAGCATCAGGGTCTTTTCCAATGAGTCAGTTCTTCACATCAGGTGGCCAAAGCATTGGAGTCTCATCTTCAGCATCAGTCCTTCCAATGAACATTCAGTACTGATTTACTTTAGGATGGACTGATTGGATCTCCTTGCAGTTCAAGGGACTCTCAAGAGTCTCTGCCAACACCACAGTTCAAAGGCATCAACTGAGCTTTAAGCCAACTTTTTCACACTCCTCTTTTACTTTCATCAAGAGGCTTTTTAGTTCCTCTTCACTTTCTGCCATAATGGTAGTGTCATCTGCATATCTGAGGTTATTGATATTTCTTCCAGCAATCTTGACTCCAGCTTGTGTTTCTTCCAGTCCAGGATTTCTCATGATGTACTCTGCATATAAGTTAAATAAGCAGGGTGACAATATACAGGCTTGACGTACTCCTTTTCCTATTTGGAACCAGTCTGTTGTTCCATGTCCAGTTCTCACTGTTGCTTCCTGGCCTGCATACCGATTTCTCAAGAGGCAGGTTAGGTGGTCTGGTATTCCCATCTCTTTCAGAATTTTTCACAGTTTATTGTGATCCACACAGTTTTGCCACAAAAATGCGCTGGTCATAGCAAACACCCTCTTCCAACAACACAAGAGAAGACTCTACACATGGATATCACCAGATGGTCAACACCGAAATCATATTGATTATATTCTCTGCAGCAAAAGATGGAGAAGCTCTATACAGTCAACAAAAACAAGACCATGAGCTGACTGTGGCTCAGATCATGAACTCCTTATTACCAAATTCAGACTGAAATTGAAGAAAACAGGGAAAACCACTAGACCATTCAGGTATGACGTCAATCATATCCCTTATGATTTTACAGTGGAAGTGAGAAATAGATTTAAGAGCCTAGATCTGATAGATAGAGTGCCTGATGAACTATGGAATGAGGTTCAAGATGCTGTTAGGATCATGCTTATGAATGTGTCATGCTGCTGCTGCTGCTAAGTCACTTCAGTCGTGTCCAACTCTGTGTGACCCCATAGACAGCAGCCCACCAGGCTCCCCTGTCCCTGGGATTCTCCAGGCAAGAACACTGGAGTGGGTTGCCATTTTCTTCTCCAATGCGTGAAAGTAAAACGTGAAAGGGAAGTCGCTTAATCGTGTTGAATGTGTCATAGTTCTTAGCTAAAACTGACTACTAACTAAACAGAGAGATAGATGTAACCAAAAAAGGCCAAGGTTATACAGAGCCCTTGTATTAATTCTTACTCTGATTATAAGAAATGGTTTAATCAGTTTATTCTTGAGCTGCATCTTATTGCCAGCAGAATGAAGGTTGTTTCAGGCTGAAAAGAGCATGATTGAGAGGAGGAACATCTGAGATAAGGTAAGAGGTGATTCTCCTGGAGAAAACTGGCTGTTAATCCATCCCTTCATTCTATAAAGTTGCATCGACTTTGTAAAGGCTTCATTATATGCATATGCATATCAAGATTCAGACACTCCATCATATCAGTATGCTTAGAACTAACTATATTCAAGGAAGTCATCTTACTATAAAATCTTAGAAAAACATAATGAGAAAAACTAAATCAGAATTTCACCTTGCTTATGTATACTAGGAAGTGAAAAATTGAATTTGACATTTGTGTTGCTTAAACCATTTCATTCACTAGCATTAGGCATGCTACATCAAATGGAGTGAGTGGAATTTGAATGAGGATAGTAGACTTAGATTCAGTGTTTAATGACACTTACTCCTTGGAAGAAAAGTTATGACCAACCTAGAGAGCATATTAAAAAACAGAGACATTACTTTGTCAACAAAGGCCCATCTAGTCAAGGCTATAGTTTTTCCAGTAGTCATGTATGGATGTGAGTCATGTTGGACTATAAAGAAAGCTGAGTGCTGAAGAATTGATGCTTTTGAACTGTGGTGTTGGAGAAGACTCTTGAGAGTCCTTTGGACTGCAAGGAGATCCAACCAGTTCATCCTAAAGGATATCAGTCCTGGGTGTTCATTGGAAGGACTGATACTGAAGCTGAAACTCCAATACTTTGGCCACCTGATGCAAAGAGCTGACTCATTTGAAAAGACCCTGATGCTTGGAAAGATTGAGGGTGGGAGTAGAAGGGGATGACAGTAGATGAGATGGTTGGATGGTATCTCCGACTCATGGACATAAGTTTAAGTAAACTCTGGGAGTTGGTGATGGACAGGGAGGCCTGGTGTGCTGCAGTTCATGGGGTCGCAAAGAGTCAGACATGACTGAGTGACTGAACTGAATGTTTAATCAGACTGTAGTAAAACCAGTGTGTTCCTGCCAAGTTATGACCAGTATTTACTTCTGGGCACAGCTGTATTTGGTCAATAGTTTATATCTGAGCTCTGGTAGAGACTAAATGCCCAAATATAGAACACCAGGGAATCTGCATTCTGAGCAGACCATAAGCAAACTGGATATTATTTAATACATCATGCTACCAGGTTGGGCAAGCAAAGAAATCATTGTCAAGTTGGGATATTTAAGATAATATTTAAGCATATATTCTGAAGTAAGATTCAAAAGCATATTGATGATATATTTCCTATAAACTCTCTGATTTTTTTCTATCTCTTCCTTAAATCTTTTCTTCCTAACTACGAAATGATATTTCAAAGTCTAGTTGACAGAACTTGGAGCCAAACAGGACAGACAATGATTCTTCATGACATTTCTGCATGTTTTGAATTAGCTTTTGTTCTGAAACAGCCTTGGAAAATAGAGGATTTTTCTCCCTCCAGGGCAGAGGGCAGATTTGATCCCTGACCATGATAATAAAGGTAGTATCTTCCTCAAAGGCAAAGATCAGGAAGGTTTTTTGGAACTCGATGAAGTACTAGTATTTTCTAAGTTTGGAGTTCGTCAGCTATGACAAAAATTTACTGTGTGCGCAGCTTCCAACTGGGTTATCCCGTATCATCTCTGTTATTTGGAGGACAGGGCAACTGATGTGAATATAAAAGCTCATCCTGTTTGATGTGATGTAAATAATGGCATGAGTCATGTCTTCTGTTGTCATAAAAGTTAGCATGAAACACATCTTATGTTTCCTTAAAAGTAGGGTAAAATATTGGATCCTTTGAATTTCTTGAAAGGTGGAGGGCCAAAATTAAGAGAACACTAGTTTTCATCACTGATGACTAGAAGTTTTTGTTGTTAATTTGTTTTGTTTATGTGTGGTAAGAAGACTTTCACTGAAGCCATTAACTGAGCTAAAGAGCACAAAAATTGGAGGACAATCTAGGGAGATGAAAAGATCAATTTTGGGCTCCTTGAGTTTGAAATATTAGAAATATGTCCAGCTATAAATGTTAGACTGTTAGATAAATGACTAAGATACTCTAGATAGAAGTGTGGACTATTTTAAATACTTAAGTAGAATACACTTAAGAAGTATCTAAGGATCATCTAAATTTAAAAAGTATGTAAAGCTCATGAAAGTAGATTTAATCCTAAAATTTTTTTTATAATTTCCTTCCTCCAGAATATGCTTGGCTATAACATTTATCTGCAAAAAATGTAGGAATTTTAATGGAAAATGTTACTATTTAGTGTATTTCCATAATTATGCATGCATAGTTACTCAGTGCTGTTGGACTCTTTGTGATCCCAGAGACTGGAAAGTTTTCCCAGAAAGAATACTAGAGTAGGTTACCATTTCCTCATCCAGGGGATTTCCCAAACACAGCAATCAAACCTGCATCTCCTGCATTACAGGTGAACTCTACCACTGGACCATTCAGTTCAGTTGCTCAGTCATGTCCAACTCTTTGCAACCCCATGAACCACAGCACACCAGGTCCCCCTGTCCATCACCAACTCCCAAAACACATGTCCATTGAGTCAGTGATGCCATCCAGCTATCTCATCCTCTGTCATCCCCATCTCTTCCTGAACTCAATCTTTGCCAGCATCAGGGTCTTTTCAAATGAGTCAGCTCTTTGCATCAGGTGGACAAAGTGTTGGAGTTTCAGCTTTAACATCAGTCCTTCCAATGATCACCCAGGACTGATCTCCTTTAGGATGAACTGATTGGGTCTCCTTGCAGTCCAAGGGACTCTCAAGAGTCTTCTCCAAAACCACAGTTCAAAAGCATCAAATCTTCAGCACTCAGCTTTCTTTGTAGTCTAACTCTCACATCCATTCATGAAAAACCATAGCCTTGACCAGATAGACCTTTGTTGATAAAGTAATATCTCTGTTTTTAATATACTGTCTAGGTTGGTCATACTTTCCTTCCAAGGAGTAAGTGTCTTTTAATTTCATGGGTGTAGTCACCACCTGCAGTGATTTTGAAGCCCCCCAAAATAAAGTGAGTACTGTTTCCACTCTTTCCCCATCTATTTTCTGTGAAGTAATGGGACCAGATAACATAATCTTAGTTTTCTAAATGATGAACTTTAAGAAGAGAGCGAAAAAGTTGGCTTCCAGCTCAACATTCAGAAAAATGAAGATCATGGCATCCGGTCCCATCACTTCATGGGAAATAGATGGGTAAACAGTGGAAACAGTGTCAGACTTTATTTTTTGGGGCTCCAAAATCACTGCAGATGGTGACTGCAGCCATGAAATTAAAAGATGCTTACTCCTTGGAAGAAAAATTATGGCCAACCTAGATAATATATTCAAAAGCAGAGACATAACTTTGCCGACTAAGAACCACCTAGTCAAGGCTATGGTTTTTCCTGTGGTCATGTATGGATGTGAGAGTTGGACTGTGAAGAAGGCTGAGCACCGAATAACTGATGCTTTTGAACTGTGGTATTGTAGAAGACTGTTGAGAGTCCCTTGGACTGCAAGGACATCCAACCAGTCCATTCTGAAGGAGATCAACCCTGGGATTTCTTTGGAAGGAATGATGCTAAAGCTGAAACTCCAGTACTTTGGCCACCTTATGCGAAGAGTTGACTCATTGGAAAAGACTCTGATGCTGGGAGGGATTAGGGGCAGGAGGAGAAGGGGACGACTGAGGATGAGATGGCTGGATGGCATCCCAGACTCGATGGACGTGAGTCTGAGTGAACTCCGGGAGTTGATGATGAACAGGGAGGCCTGGCGTGCTGTGATTCATGGGGTCGCAAAGAGTCGGACACGACTGAGCGACTGAACTGAACTGACTGAAGCCAACTTTTTCACTCCCCTCTTTCACTTTCATCAAGAGGCTCTTTAGTTCTTCACTTTCTGCCATATGGGTGGTGTCATCTGCATAACTAAAATTATTAATATTTCTCCTGGTAACCTTGATTCCAGCTTGTGCTTCCTCCAGCCCAGCATTTCTCATGATATACTCTGCAAAGAAGTTAAATAAGCAGGGTGATATAATATACAGCCTTGATGTACTCCTTTTCTTATTTGGAACCAGTCTGTTGTTTCATGTCCAGTTCTAACTGTTGCTTCCTGACCTGCCTACAGGTTTCTTAAGAGGCAGATCAGGTGGTCTGGTATTCCCAGTCCTTTCAGAATTTTCCACAGTTTACTGTGATACACACAGTCAAAGGCTTTGGCATAGTCAATAAAGCAGAAATAGATGTTTTTCTGGAACTCTCTTGCTTTTCCCATGATCCAGCAGATGTTGGCAATTTGATCCCTGGTTCCTCTGCCTTTTCTAAAACCAGCTTGAACATCAGGATGTTCACGGTTCACATATTGCTGAAGCCTGACTTGGAGAATTTTGTGCATCATTTTGGTAGCATGTGAGATAAGTGCAATTGTGCAATAGTTTGAACATTCTTTGGCATTGCCCCTTTTTGGGGACTAGAATGAAAACTGACTTTTCCAGTCCTGTGTCCACTGCTGAGTTTTCCAAATTTTCTGGCATATTTAGTGCAGCAGTTTCACAGCATCTTCTTTTAGGATTTGAAATAATTTAACTGGAATTCCATCTCCTCTACTAACTTTGTTCATAGTGATTCTTTCTAAGGCCCACTTGACTTCACATTCCAGGATATCTTGGTCTAGGTGAGTGGTCACACTTTTGTGGTTATCTGGTTCATGAAGGTCTTTTTTGTATAGTTCTTCTGTGTATTCTTGCCACCTCTTCTTAATGTCTTCTGCTTCTGTTAGGTCCATATCATTTCTTGTCTTTATTGTGCCTATCTGTGCATGAAATATTCCCTTGGTATCTCTAATTTTCTTCAAGAGATCTCTAGTTTTTCCCATTCTGTTGTTTTCTTCTATTTCTTCACATTGATCACTGAGAAAGGCTTTCTTATCTTTCCCTGATGTTCTTTGGAACTCTGCATTCAGATGGGTATATCTTTTCTTTCCTCCTTTTCCTTTAGCTTCTCTTATTTTCTTAGCTATTTGTAAGGCCTCCCCAGACAACCATTTTGCCTTTTATTTCTTGAAGATATTAGAAAAAATTATATGAATGATGAATAAGCCTAATTATCCTAATGACTCTCTGTAAACATTAAGAGACACCAAATTGGTCTGATTCATTCATCAAATGAATATACCAGCTTTGATGTTCNATCTTTATAAAATTATGCAAATTAATGGTTACTCTTTTCATTTTACTGATATTGAAACTGCGACTCAGTGTTTAAGTAATTCATCCAAGATTATATAGATAATGTGTTAAATCAGGATTTGAACTGATGTCTATCAGTCTGTTTATTTTGCTTTTAAGCTTGAATACATATTGTGTATGTTAATCAGACTATGTTGATGATTCTGAAGAGAGAGATCCCCTGGCAGGAGATAAATTTGAAGGCTTTACAGTTTTTTTTTAGGTAGTTCATTTCAAGCCAGGTGTGTTAGTCAGGATTATCTAGAACCAGTAGAATATACTGATAGCCATTCAAGTTCAACATAAAGTTAGCCATTACACCAGGGCATATAAATGCACTAGGAACTTACCTGAAGTCATTTGCCTTAAAAAAGTATAAATTTTAATGAGATAAATAAGATGAAAAACAGATAATAACTGTATAATAAAAATATACAGTAGATAAAGGATAAGGTGATTTCTACTTGAAGTCATTTTCAATAAGGTGTAAATAATTGTTAGATTAAATAAGATTGATTCAAATATTTCAAATCCTAAAAGATGATACTATGAAAGTGCTGTACTCAATATGCCAAAAATTTGGAAAACTCAGCAGTGGCCACAGTACTGGAAAAGGTCAGTTTTCATTCCAGCCCAATGAAAGGTAATGCCAAAATATGTTCAAACTACTGCACAATTGCACTCATCTCACATGCTAGCAAAGTGATGCTCAAATTCTTCAACTGAGACTTAACAATATGTGAACCTAGAACTTCCAGATGGTCAAGCTGAATTTAAAGAAGCAGAGGAACCAGAGATCAAACTGCCAACATCCCTTGGATCATCAAAAAAGCAAGAGAGTTCCAGAAAAACATATATTTCTGTTTATTGACTATGCCAAAGCCTTTGACTGTGTGGATCACAGCAAACTGTGAAAAATTCTTAAAAACTTGGGAATACCAGACCACCTCATGTGCCTCCTGAGAAATCTGTATGGAGGTCAAGAAGCAACAGCTAGAACTGGACATGGATCAACAGACTGGTTCCAAATTGGGAAAGGATTATGCCAAGGCTGTATATAGTCACCCTGCTTATTTAAATTATATGCAGAATATATCGTATGAAGTTCTGGGCTGGAAGAAGCACAAGCTGGAATAATGATTGCTGGTAGAAATATTAATAACCTCAGATATGCAGATCACACCACCCTTATGGCAGAAAGTGAAGAGGAATTAAGGAATATCTTAATGAAATTAAAAGAGGAGAGTGAAAAACCTGGCTTAAAACTCAGCTTTCAGAAAACTAAGATCATGGCATCCTGTCCCATCATTTCATAACAAATTGAGGTGGAAACAATGGAAACAGTGAGATACTTTATTGTTTTAGGCTCCAAAATCACAGCAGATAGTGAGTGCAACCATGAAATTAAAAGACACTTGCTCCTTGGAAGAAAAGCTATGACCAATATAGACAGCATATAAAAAAGCAGAAACATTACATTGCCATTAAAGTTCTCTCTAGTCAAAGCTATGGTTTTTCCAGTAGTCATGTATGGATGTGAGAGTTGGACCATAAAGAAAAGCTGAGCATTGAAAAATTGATGCTTTTGATTTGAGATGTTGGAAAAGATTCTTGAGAGTCTGTTGGACAGCAAGGAGATCAAATCAGTCAATCCTAAAGGAAATCAGTCCTGAATATTCATTGGAAGGATTGATGTTGAAGCTGAAACTCCAATACTTTGGCCACCTGATGCAAAGAACTGACTCATTAGAAAAGACCCTCATGCTGGGAAAAATTAAAGGAGGGAGGAGAAGGGGACGACAGAGGATGAGATGGTTAAATGGCATCACCAGCTCGATGGATATGAGTTTGAGCAAGCTCCAGGAGTTGGTGATGGACAGGGAAATCTAGCGTGCTGCAGTCCATGGGGGTCGCAGAGAATCAGATATGACTGAGTGACTAAACTGAACTGAAAATACTTCAAAAAATTTACCTTTTAAAGTTATTTACCTTGATAACTTAAGTCAATGCCCTGAAATTTTGGCTTTATAAAATTCTCTCTCTCTCTCATCTCTTTCATAAGAATAATTTCCAAACATTAACTGTCTATTTCTTTTTTGATACCATCTCTGTTGTTCATACTCAGTAGTCCAAATTTTATTACTCATTTGGCTTCTGGATTTAAAACATTTGTTGATATGGACCTTTAACGATTTTCAACTGAATTTCAATCATTCCAGTAAAATAATTTAAAGTGAAAGTCACTCAGTTGTGTCCGACTCTTTGTGATCCCATGGACTATACAGTCCATGGAATTCTCCAGGCCAGAATACTTGAGTAGGTAACTGTTACCTTCCATGGTATCTTCCTGACCCAGGGATTGAACCAGGGTCTCCTGCATTGTAGGCAGATTCTTTACCAAATGAGCTATCAGGGAAGCCCCAAAAGTGATTTAAACAGAGAGCTAAATCTATTTTATAAATTAGTTTCATTATTAAAATAATTGCAAACAATGATTTTTGTCCCTGCAGTACCATGGTTCAAAGCATAGTGACAGTACTTTTGCCTGCATAAGACTTTTAAAACTCTCTTGTAGACTAAAAATTTATTTCTGTTGACCATGAAGAATACATTTTACAAATGGTTTGGATAATTCCTATTCATCATGTCTGATGAGCAAAGAAAAGTTCTTAGTATATTGGATGTATTACTTGGCTTGTCTAATACAAGGGATTGCATCTATAAATATTACTGAGATATCTGGCTTATTCATGTCCAAAGCACTTTTAATTAGTTCAGTGTCTTTTTTAAAGGTGTTTTATAATCATGAAATCTCATATAAGCTCATTCCTGGTGGATGTATTCTTGTCTTTTAGACTCTTTCTCTTGTTGGTCTTCATGCAGTCTTGACCTTCAAAGTGGGTAGTAAGGACAACCAATTTTGAAGTTTCAATTCTAACATCAGATTATCACTTTTTTAAAAAATTTCATTTCTATATCACTTATAATGAAATCTACTATGTACCAGTTGTTTAAAAATAAGCATTTAAAATATTGTTTTATGTATCAGTTTCATTTGTTTTTATACTTGTATCTATTTACTTCTAGTACTCTGTTAATCTGGTGACATCGTATGACCTCACTTTTCTTTACTAAAAATATCTTGAATCCACTCTTTAGCATTCATACATCCTTTAAAAGCAATACTGAATTTTTCCTTTAAGATAACACTAAATTGTGTTAAAAATAGTAGGAGGTAAAATGGTAGGCACTTCATATCCCTAAAATGGGAGAGGGGCCAAACTGAGATTATGAAAACATTTCTGTATTAAAATTGAAGTGATTTGCTTATGAAACATAGTTATTAAGTGCCCATGAGGGAAAGTACATTGCATTTGATAAAATAGAAAAATGAGAAAAGGTAGAGTTTCTGTAGAATAAAGAATGCGTGTGCATACATGCCATAAGACTGGATACGATCTTTTCTGAAAATTAGATACACATGAAAGACCATAAGAGTTCAAGGGGAGAAGAAGGGTCTTTTGCTGATTTATTTAGGAAGGACTTTTGCAGTTGCACTAGATAGACACTCATATTGTGACCGCAAACATTCCAATCCAAGAGAAAATGAAAATTTATGTTCCCCAAAGTCATATACGTTACTATTAACAACTGCTATAATTAAATCAGAAGTGAAGCCACACAAAACTAAGCCAGATCTGTCTGTGAGTGTTTTGAGGGTCTCCTGCAGAGGCATGAATTAGGAGTGGCCTGCCATAGGGACAGGGACACTGGCATCAGCAGTCCTGAGAGGCACATTTTGGCATAAGTCCCCCTGGAGGTCGCTGTTAGCCCTATGGTAGAGCCTGTAGACTCCAGGACTGGGTCCCTTCATGCCAAACAACTAACAGAGAGAGAGCACAGCGCCACCCATCTGCAGACAATTGGATAAAAGATTTACTGAGCATGTCCCTGCACCAGAGCAAGACCCAGCTTTCCCCATAGCCAGTCCCTTCCATCAGGAACCTTGCACAAGCCTTTTATCCTCATCTCAGAAGGCAGACAGAAGAAGCAAGAACTACAATCCCACAGTCACCAGAATGAAAACCAAAATCATAGAAATGTAATCAAAAGGATCACATGGATCACAGCCTTGTGTAACTCAATGAAGCTAAGAGCCATGCTGTGCAAGAGCACCCTAGATGGACAGACCATGGTGGAGAGTTTTGACAAAATGTGGTCCACCAGGGAAGGGAATGGCAAATGACTCCATTATTCTTGTCTCAAGAACCCCATGAACAGTATGAAAATGCAAAAATATATGATATCAGAAAAGGAGTCCCCTAGGTCAGTAGGTGTCCAATATGCTACTGGGGAAGAGTGGACAAAAACGAAGAGGCTAGGCCAAAGTGGAAATGATGCTCAGTTATGGATGTGTCTGGTGAAAGTAAAGTCCGATGCTGTAAAGTGCAATATTATGTAGAAACCTGGAGTGTTAGGTCCACTGAATCAACATAAATTGGATGAGGTTAAGCAGGAGATGACAAAGTGGACACCGACATTTTAGGAATCAGTGAACTACAATGGACAAGAATGGTGAACTTTGTTCAGATGACCATTATATCTACTACTATAGGCAGGAATCCTGTGGAAGAAATGGAGTAGCCTTCATAGTCAATAAAAGACCTGAAATGCAGTACTTGAATGCAGTCTCAAAAACGAAAGTATTATCTCAGTTTGTTCTCAAGGTAAACTATTCAGCATCACAGTATGCCCCAACTACTGATGCTGAAGCAACTGAAGTTGAATGATTCTATGAAGACCTACAAGATGTTCTAGAACTAATACCAGAACAACAACAACAACAACAACAACAACAAGATGTTTTTTTCATCATAGCGGAATGGAATGCAAAAGTAGGAATTCAAGAGATACCTGGAAATATAGATAAGCTTGGCCTTGGAGTACAAAGTGAAGCAAGACAATGGCTGACAGTTTTGTCAAGGGAACACTGTGATCATGGTAAACAAACCCTTCCAACAACACAAGAAGCAACTCTACACATGGCTGTCTCCAAATGATCAATACTGAAATCAGATGGACTAATATTCTTTGAGGCAAAGTTAGAGAGGCTCTATACAGTCAGCAAAAGCAAGACCTGGAGCTGACTGTGGGTCATATCATGAGCTCCTTATTGAAAAATTCAGATTTAAACTGAAGAAAGTAAGGAAAAGTGAAAGTGAAGTTGCTCAGTTGTGTCTACCTCTTTGCGATCCCATGACCAGGCTTCTCCGTCCATGGGATTTTCCAGGGAAGAGTACTGGAGTGGGTTGCCATTTCCTTATCCAGGGGATCTTCCCAACCCAAGGATCTAATCCGGGTCTCCCACATTGCAGGCAGACACTTTTACCATCTGAGCCAACAGGGAAGATAAAAGCCAAGTAGGGAAGATCACTAGGCAATTTAGCTATGACCTAAATCAAATCCCTTATGATTATACAGTAGAGGTAATGAATAGATTCAAGGGATTAGATCTGGTAGACAGAGTGCCTGGAGAACTATGGAAAGAAATTCATAATATTATACAGGAGGCAGTGACCAAAACCATCCCCAAGAAAAGAAATGCAAAAAAGGCAAAATGGTTGCCTGAGGAGGCCTTACAAATAGCTGAGAAAGAAGAGAAAAGAAAGGCAAAAGAGAAGGAAAAAAATACACTCAACTGAATGCAGAGTTCCAGAGAACAGCAGGGAGAGATAAGAAAGCCTTCTTAAGGGAGAAATGCAAAGAAATAGAGGAAAACAATAAATGGAAAAGACTAGAGATCTCTTCAAGAAAATTAGAGATATCAAGGGAACATTTCATACAATGATGGGCACAATAAAGGACAGAAACATTAAGGACCTAACATAAGGATAAGATATTAAGTAGAGGTGGGAAGAATACACAGATGATCTATGCAGACAAGCCTTAATGACCTGGATAAACATAATGCTGTGTTCATTTATCTAGAGCCAGACATCTTGGAGTAGGAAGTCAAGGGCCTCAGGAAGCATTGCTATGAACAAAGCTAGTGAAGGTGATGGAATTCCAGCTGAACTATTTAAAATACTAAAAGTGGTTGCTGTTACGGGGCTGAACTCAATATGCCAGCAAATTTGGAAAACTCAACAGTGGTCAAGAACTGGAAAAGACCAGTTTTCATTCCAATCCTAAAGAAGGGCAATTCTAAAAAATGTTCAAACTACAGTACAGTTGCAACTCATTTCACATTCTAGCAAGAAAAAGTTCAAAATCCTTCAAGCTAGACTTCCACAGGATGTGAACTGAGAACTTCCAGATGTACAATCTAAGTTTAGAAAAGGCAGAGGAAACGAGATTAATTTGCCAACATCTGCTGGATCATAAAAAAGTAAGGGAATTTCAGAAAGACATCTACTTCTGCTTCATTGACTACACTAAAGCCTTTGACTGTGTGGATCATAAAAAGCTTTGAAAAATTCTTAAAGAGATTGAACTAGCAGACCACCTTACTTGTCTCATGAGAAACCTGTATGCAGGTCAAGAAGCAACAGTTAGAACTGGGCATGGAACAATGGACTGGTTGAAAATCGGGAAAGGAGTATGTCAAGGCTGTATGTTGTTACCCTGCTTATTTAAATTCTATGCAGAATACATCATGCAAAAATCTGGGCTGGGTGAATCATAAGCTGGAATCAAGATGCTGGGATAAATATCAACAAACTCAGATATGCAGATGATATCACTCTAGTGGCAGAAAGTGAAGAGGAATTAAACAACCTCTTGATGAGGAAGAAAGAGGAGAATGAAGAAGCTGGCTTAAATCCTAGCATCCAAAGAACTAAGATCATGGCATCTGGTACCATCACTTCATGGCAAATAGATGAGAAAAAAGTGGAAACAGTGATAGATTTAATTTTCTTGGGCTTTAAAATCACTGTGGATTTTGACTGAAGCCATGAAATTAAAAGAAGCTTGCTCATTGGAAGAAAAGCTGTGAGAAACCTAGACAGGATATTAAAAAGCAGAGACATCACTTTGCCAAAAAACGTCATATAGTCAAAGCTGTGGGTTTTCATGTCCTCATCTACAGATGTCAGGGTGGACCATAAAGAAGCCTCAGTACCAAAGAATTGATGCTTTTTAATTTTAGTGTTGGATATGACTCCTGAGAATCTCTTGGATAGCAAGGAGATGAAATCATTCAATTCAAAAGGAAATCGGCCCTCAATATTTATTGAAAGGACTAATGCAGAGGCTGAAGTTCCAATACTTTGGCCACCTGGTACAAGAACCACCTCACTGAAATAGACTCTGATGCTGGGAGAGATTGAGGGCAGAAAGTGAAGGGGGTGACAAAGGATGAGATGATTGGATAGCATCACCAACTCAATGTACATGAGTTTGAGCAAACTCTGGGAGATAGTGAAGGACAGAGAAGCCTTGCATACTGCAATCTGTGTGTGCCAAGAGTTGGACAGGATGCAGAGACTAATGACAACCTGAAATCAGTGCTGAAATTTCATTAAGAGAGAATCAGAGTGTCAAAAAATGTGTGCTTTTGAACTGTGGTGTTGGAGAAGACTCTTGAGAGTCTCTTGGACTGCAAGGACATCCAACCAGTCCATCCTAAAGGAAATCAGTCCTGATTTCAGTCCTGGAAGGACTGATGCTGAAGCTGAAACTCCAGTACTCTGGCTACCTGATGCAAAGAACTGACTCATTGGAAAAAACCTTGATGCTGGGAAACATTGAAGGCAGAAGGAGAAGGGGATGACAGAGGATGAGATGGTTGGATGGCATCACCAACGTGATGGTCATGAGTTTGAGTATGCTCCAGGAGTTGGTGATAGGGAAAACTGGTGTGCAGCAGTCCATGGGGTCGCAAAGAGTTGGACATGACTGAAAAACTGAACTGAACTGACTGAACTCTCAAGAGTGTCAAATCCTAACCGCACTTAATTATTTAAGAAGGATAAGCTTGAGAGATCTGCTGTACAATATTGTGCCTTATCTGGCAATACTGTGTTGTGCACTTAAAATGTATTAGGGGTGTAAATCTGAAGAAGTCTTACCAAAATAATGAATAAAATAAATAAAATAAACCCTTTATTCACAATAAATGAAATATAGACTGAATTAATGGAATCAGTTCAGTTCAGTTCAGTCGCTCAGTCGTGCCCGACTCTTTGCGACCCCATGGACCACAACATGGCAGGCCTCCCTGTACATCGCCAGCTCCTGGAGTTTAACCAAACTCATGTCCATTGAGTCGGTGATGCCATCCAGCCATCTTATCCTCTGC
Organism: Redunca redunca; assembly: GCA_006410935.1. Taxonomy (NCBI): domain Eukaryota; kingdom Metazoa; phylum Chordata; class Mammalia; order Artiodactyla; family Bovidae; genus Redunca; species Redunca redunca. The sequence continues at coordinate 221,540 of SJYQ01002212.1, forward strand.
CGCCCCCTTCTCCTACTGCCCTCAATCTTTCCCAGCATCAGGGTCTTTTCATATGAGTCAGCTCTTGGCATCTGGTGGCCAAAGTATTGGAGTTCCAGCTTCAACATCAGTCCTTCTAATGAACACTCAGGACTGATCTCCTTTAGGATGAACTGGTTGGACCTCCTTGCAGTCCAAGGGACTCTCAAGAGTCTTCTCCAACACCACAGTTCAAAAGCATCAATTCTTCAGCACTCTGCTTTCTTTGTAGTCCAACTCTCAAATCCATACATGACTACTGGAAAAAACATAGCCTTGACTACATGGACCTT
>SJYQ01002212.1:229586-240809 GCA_006410935.1 Redunca redunca
TGAATTGTGTAGCTGTATCATTTTAGTTAAAGTTAATTAAATAGAGATAATCATGTATTATCTATAAGAAACCTACTTTCTTTTCAAAGAAGTTAAAATTAATGAGATAGAGAAATGCCACTTCATTAATTTTAACTTCTTTGAAAAAAATAAAGTGTATTTCTTGTAGATAATACATGATTGTCTTAATCATAACATGATTGTCCAATACATGATATAAAATATCAAGAGCAACTATGTTAATCTCAATGCATATTTCAAAACAAATAAGATTATTAGGATAAAGAGGAGCATTATAACATGGTAAAGGGGTCAGTTCTCAAAGAAGACATAGCCATCCTTAATGTGTATGCAGTGAACAATGGAGAATCAATGTTCATGAGGAAAAAAATGTTAGAATTGAAATGAAAAATAGTCAATATGATAGGACATATCAACCTCCTTCTACCAGTAATTGATAGATCCAATAGATCAAACTGGTAGGAAAATTGGTATGGCTATACTTGACCTGAACTTAACTATCAACTTCATCTAATTGGCTAATATTTGACCCAACAGTGGCAGAATACACATCTTTTCAAACTCACATAAGTATTCACCAAAGAATGTATTTTGAGTCATAAAACACAACTTAACAATTGAGAATAATAGAAATCATATAAAGTATCCTTCCTGATCACAATTAAATTAACAAGGAATCAATTTTAAAATGAAGAAATTTCAAAAGTATACAAATTAGAAAGAAATGAGCTATATTTACAGATGGCTTAATTGTATGTATAGAAAATGCCATATAATCTGTAGAAAACTCTGAATTAGTAAGCAAGAATAGCTAAGTTGTAGGACAGTGGGTCAGTATGCAATTATTTTCTTATATGACAGCAGTGAGCAAATGGAATTTGATTAAAAAAAATATATAGTAGATCTGTGAAATAGCATTGTCAATACAGGAGCAATCAGGGTGCACGTTTTTACACAATCTGATAGTACCTAAAGCATTCTTTACGGGCTTCTCTGATAGCTCATTTGGTAAAGAATCTGCCTGCAATGCAGCGGACCCCCATTCATTTCCTGGGCCAGGAAGATCCCCTGGAGAAGGGAAAGGCTACCCACTCCAGTATTCTGGCCTGGAGAATTCTATGGACTCTATAGTCCCTGGGGTCACAAACAGTCAGACATAACTGAGCAACTTTCACTCTCACTCTCTCAGAGCATTCTTTGGAGTACCAGAACTGCATGAAAGGACACCAAATAATTCCTTTTGTTCATTTCAAAATCTTTGATAAATTTTTTCTTACTCATGTTTTTCCTTGTCATCATAAATCATTTCCAATGATTATTTTTGATTAAAAAGGTATAGTATTATTAGGTTTGTCCTGATTATTCATGGGTTGCAGTATTATTCTTAATTATCCATGTAGCTCTTAAATTTGTTTTGCAAAGATAGACACATAAACAAAAACAATCAACTTCGAAGGTTACAAAATGAACTTCTGTCTAGAAGTTTCCTTAAGGAATCTTGAATGGGATTTTTAAAGCCTCTCTTTTAGCTCTTCTGTCAGTTTATTAGTGAACTCACTCAAGGAAACTTCATTAGATTTCAGTTGTATTTTTATATATGGGAGAATTGTGTTATTTATGAGTTTTCCAAAATATGCAGAAACTCCTGTTTTGTTTGCAAATGGCTTTCCTCAGCAATTTTAAGATTAGGATCTTGTAAGCCAATAACTAGGCCAGCTTTCCTAAGGGACATTGTAAGCCTTGACTCCTTATAATTTTTGTGTGTCGATTTTGTATCCTGAAGCACCAAATCTGTTGATTAGTTCTACGAGTCTTTTGATGGAGTCTTTAGGGTTTTCTCTATATAACATTAGAGACAAATAGATAACAGCATTTGTCTTTTATTCTTTTTTAATTTTTTGACTAATTGCTTAGACTAGGACTTCCAGTACTGTATTGGATAGGAACATTGATAGTGGGCCCACTTACCTTGTTCTTGATCTCTGAGAGAAAATTTTCAACTTTTCACCACTGAGTATGATGTTGTCTGTGGACTTGTTATATCAGAGTATGTTCTTTCTATACCCACTGTGTTGACAGTTTTTATCATGAGCAGTTGTTTAATTTTACCTAATGCTTTTTATTCTTCTATTGAGATGATCATATGATATTTATCTTTCACTATGTTAATGTGGTATATCACACATTAATTTTGGTGTGTTGAATTACCCTACATCCCAAGGATAATTCCCACATGATAATGGTGTATGATAATTTTAGTGTTAATAAATTCAGTTTGCTAATATTTGAGAATTTTTGCATCTGTATTCACCAGGGATCTTGGCATGTAGTTTTCTTGTAAGAGCCTTATCTGTCTTTGATATCTCTGTTTTTTGACTTTTCCATTTCAAAAGCTTTTCCCAAATATTTAACAGAGCAAAACATAATGAATAAATGTTATCTGTTATTTAGTTTTTTATACCTAATAGCTCTCAAGGTTAGCTAACTTGATACATAATGAATTATCAGAAAATAGCTCATTTAAGCTTTAAGCTCCAATACTTTGGCCACCTCATGCGAAGAGTTGACTCATTGGAAAAGACCCTGATGCTGGAAGGGATTGTGGGCAGGAGGAGAAGGGGATGACAGAGGATGAGATGGCTAGATGGCATCACTGACTCGGACAAGAGTTTGGGTGAACTCTGGGAGTTGGTGATGGACAGGGAGGCCTGACGTGCTGCAATTCATGGGGTCACAAAGAGTTGGACATGACTGAGCGACTGAACTGAACTGAATGCTATAGTATTTATGGAATTACCGACTCTTTGCGACCCCATAGACTGTAGCCTACCAGGCTCCTCTGTCCATGGGATTTTCCAGACAATAGTACTGGAGTGAATTGCCATTTCCTTCTCCAGGGCATCTTCCCAACCCAGGGCTCGAACCCAGATCTCCTGCATTGTAGACGGATGCTTTACCGTCTGAGACACTAGGGAAGTCCATCTTTTAGAGGTAGATTTACCTTGTACTATGTGGATCGGTTTTGCCGCACAGAAGTCTCTAATAATTGAAAATAAGTTATCATTTTAAGTAGAATTGAAAAGGAAAATCTCAAAATAGCTTTCATCTTTGCTTTGAGTTACAGTATTAATATTCAATACTTCACTATTCATATTCATTATACTCTTATTTGGGCTTTTATTTGAAAAGGGAAAAAATAAAAAATCAATATTTTAAGCAATATTAGATGGTAATAATCCTATGCTATAGAGGATGTCTTTTGCCTTTTTATTGAAAACGAAGCTTACTATACAATTCAGTTTTCTCAGCTTTATAAAATATTTTCTCTTAAATATAGATCCTAAATACTTTTTGAAAAGTAGTCTTTTTTTCTTCCAAAATAACATATATAGCATTGAATTTATTCAAGATTTATAGTACTCAGTATCCCTGTCAGTATATCTATAATTTAAATGGCTACCACACATAAAAATGTATTTTCAGAAGGAGGGGTTAACTTGATTTACTGGCAATTAATCTTATAAAGAGAAATTAATTAGGTAATTTTTCTCTCACAAATATGCTGCCATTGTTTTGAAGAGCAGCATGTTACTGCTGCTTTTATAATTCATAACAAAACAAGTTGGAGTATTAATTATTATAGTTGGTATAACAATGCCTATATAGTTGCTACCTGGTGTGCATTGCATGTACACTTGGTCACGTCTGACTCTGCAATCCTTTGGACTATAGTCCTCCAGACTCCTCTGACCATGGTATTTTCCAGGCAAGAATACTGGAGTGGGTAGCTTTTTCCTACCCCAGGGGATCTACCTGACCCAGAGATTGAACTCGTGTCTCTTGTGTCTCCTTCACTGGCAGATGGATTCTTTACTAGTGACAGTACCTGGTGATTCTGCCTTGTTACCTAATATACCAAACAAATTAGTGTTTTTATCATGCAGAATTTCAACATTTTGGAGAGAACAGTCCCACTGTGAGCAAAATGTTTCAGAATCACTTTGTGCTTCTGATTTTAACATTGAAACATTTGTACTGGTCAAAATATTAAAATGTGTTTGTTTTAAAAACTGATTAACATTCCCCACTAGATTTACTGTTAGACTATGCATCATTCTAATTTATTTTGTATACCTAGCTTGTATTTTCATGGAAAAATTGACAAGACTCAATGTAGTTACTAGGTTATGGAAAGTTTAAAGTGCTGCATTCCAATCATGGATCTGGGAATTGTAAGTTTTTTAGATCAGTGTCTTGTTCTAAAGTCTGCCTTTAGGCCAGGAGAGATCAAGTGACATTTTCATACCAGAACAAGTCAGAAAAATAAGAAATACCCTTTGTAGCAGAGCACTATTTCCAGAACATCATGATGTCTCTCAGCATTAAAGGTGAACATAATTTTAGCCTGTATCATTAAATGGATATTTTATACTATATGACTTGATATGGAACAGGAGATCAAAAGATAACACTAATACCCTATGACTATGCATCATTATTCTTATCGTTTCTTCTTTTTCATGAAAGTATTGATTGATACATATGCTCCCAAAATACATGAATTGTAGTGACTATAAAATTTACTTCATGCTTAAGGGTTTAATCTCTGGGTCAGGAAGATCCCCTGACAAAGGAAAGGGCAACCCACTCCAGTATTCTTGCCTGGAGAATTCCACGGACAGAAGAGCTTGGTGGGTTACAGTTCATAGGGTCACAAAGAGTCCGTTATGACAGAGTGACTAACACTGAGATAATTCAGGGAAGTCTATTTAGTGAAAAGAAAGAAAGATATATTTCTGTAGATGGTGACTATATTTGCCAGCTGTGTATATATATATATATATATATACTTTTGGCATTTATATCTACATTTTCCCCCTTTAGACTTATTATCTCCTGCATTTCTCATATGTGTATTTGTTCTGGGATGCCTGCTTTACAAGATAGTATGCTTCTGACCATAAGGTTTAATGGAAATGAAATGAATACTCCCCCATTCGAGTATGATGTAGGTGATAATTTTTAAATATTGTTAGTTTATGGGAATGTGAAAGTTGATTCCTGAGGTATAAGAAATGGATAAAAGAATAAAGAGTTGAGCGTATTCATAGTTTAAACCCTCATTTTCCTTTGGTTAACATTGAAATTAATTTTTTTGCTTTAATAATAAAAGTAATATTATGATTAATGTCTCTGAACATATTTTTCAAGTTTGGGTAAGCTCCAAGAGTTGGTGGTGGACGGGGAGGCATGGCGTGCTTCAGTCCATGGGATTGCAAAGAGTCGGACACGATTGAATGACTGAACTGAACTGGACTGAAGTTGTTCTTAAACATCAGGATCACTTCGGAGGCTTGTAAAAACAGACTGGTGCATCCTATTCCCTGAGTTTCTATCCAGTGGTTGCCATGTGAGATTGATGTTGCTGGTCTTGGAATCATATCTTGAGAGCCAATTCATTAGGTGCATGCTTACTTTGAACAAGTTAGCAATGTGTCAAAGATATATTTTTGATGTTTTCATAAGAAAAGTTATTGTTAGTAGACTTTCTGTCATTTAACAGACTTGCATTAATAATAAGTTACTTGCTTAAAATAATGACAGAAAATATGTGAATATAATTTTGTAAAAGAAAAAAAAAAGAAAAGTTGTGAAATAGTCTACAGCAGTTCAGGATAATCATTCCATTAAAATAATTTCTCAATAAAAGTGCTTAGTCCCAGAAACAAAAGCAGTGTCATCCAAAGGCAATTCAGAATAATGTATGTCTTCTTCACTGCTTATAAAGCTTTTCTGAAAGAAAGCTTCTTCCTCAAGAAAGTCCTCAAGGATACATTTTGTTTACTTTGTATCTACTCCTTTTGTCTCTTAATATACATATTTATATTCTTTAAACTTTTCTGTCAGTTTTATAAAAAATGTTAACTTGTATCTCATTATATAGTTTTTGAACATTTAACTTTTTTAGAAGATCATATATTATGCATTAATTGGCAAATAGCCTCATGTCTTTTCTTTTATTCATATATATTTGAAATAGATATATCTCTAAATAGATATTGAAGACAAAATTAATTTTCCTTTGGGGGGTATTTTCATAGCCATAAATTAATAACAGCTAGGGTTCAATTTTAATTACATGGAAATTATTTTAAATAAAATCTATAAAATGATGCCAGAGGCATTGCTATATAAGGGAGACTTTCTCANTAACCTGTTCATGTAAAATGATAGATGAACTAGAATCATTTGGCTGGGAAAAGTTAAAATACAGTTCTTTAAAATGTAAGTACTCCTTGCTGGGTTGAAAGAGAATAAAATAAAATAGACTTAAGCCATGATATGGAACAAATAATAGTACAAAGAAGGACTGAATCTTTTGAAGTCAGAGTTTTTAAAGAGTTTTTAAAAACTGTTTGTAAAAGGGGATATTTTACCTCCTAAATTATCTCCATGTGGTTTTCTCTTAGGGGAGGGGTGTTTATTAGTGCTCTTTGTGTGTGTGTGTGTGTGCATGTGTGTGTGTATGTGTGTATGTTTGCTCAGTTTTGCCCAACTTGCAGCTGTATGGAATGTAGCCCACCAGGTTCCACTGTCCTTGGGATTTTCCAGGCAAGAATACATGAATGGGTTGGTATTTCCTCTTCTAGGATATAATCCTGACCCAGGGATGAAACTCATATCTCCTGTGTCTCCTGCATTGCAGGAGGAATCTTCAATGCTGAGTCACCAGGGAAGCCCCATTAGTGGTGTTTCATTTCATCACAGTCACTTAGTCGTTCTGGCTCTTTGCGACCCCATGAACTGTGGCATGCTAGGCTTCCCTGTCCATCACCAAGTCACAGACCTTGCACAAACTCATGTCCATCAAGTCAGTGATGGCATCCAATTATCTCATCCTCTGTCATCCACCTCTCCTCCTCCCATCAGTTTTCCCCCAGCATCAGGGTCTTTTCCAATGAGTTAGTTCTTTGCATCAGGTAGCCAAACTATTGGAGTTTCACCTTCCAACGAATATTCAGGACTGAGTTCCTTTAGGATTGACTGGTTGGATCTCCTTTCAGTCCAAGGGAATCTCAAGAGTCTTCTCCAACACAAAAGCAGCAAATCTTCAGCATTCTTTATAGTCAAACTTTCACATCATTATATGACTACTGGAAAAACCATAGCTTTTAGGGGATGGACCTTTCTTGGAAAAGTAATGTCTCTGGTTTTAATATGCTATCTAGGTTGGTCATAGCTTTTCTTCTAAGAAGCATGTGTCTTTTGATTTCATGGCTGCAGTCACCATCTGCAGTGATTTTGGAGCCCAATAAAATAAAGTCTGTCACTGTTTCTATTTTTTCCCCATCATTTTCCATGAATTGATGGGACCAGCTGCCATGATTTTCACTTTTTGGATGTTGAGTTTCAAGCCAGCTTTTTCACTCTCCTCTTTCACTTTCATCAAGAGGCTCTTTAGTTCCTCTTCTCTTTTTTAAGATTGGTGTCATCTGCATATTTGAGGTTAATTGATATTTCTTCTGGCTATCTTGATTCCAGCTGATGCTTCATCCAGCCTGACATTTCACAAGATGTATACTACAAAGAAACTAAATTAGCAGGGTGACAATATACAGCCTTGATGTACTCCTTACCCAACTTGGAATCAGTCTGTTGTTCCATGTCCAGTTCTAACTGTTAGTTCTTGACCTGTATACAGATTTCTCAGGACACAGGTAAGGTGGTCTAGTATTCCTATCTCTTGAAGAATTTCCCACAGTTTGTTTTTATCTACACAGTCAAAGGCTTTGGCATAGTCAATAAAGCAGAAGTAGATGTTTTTCTGGAACTCTCTTGCTTTTTCAATGAGGCAGTTCCTCTGCCTTTTCTAAACCTACCTTGAATATCTGGAATTTCTCAGTTCATGTACTGTTGAAGCCTAGCTTGGAGAATTCTGAGCATTGCTTTGCTAGTGTGTGAGATGAGTACAATTCTGTGGCAGTTTGAACATTCTTTGGCATTGCCTTTTTTGGGGATTGGAATGAAAACTGACCTTTTCTGGTCCTTGTGGCCACTGCTGAGTTGTTCAAATTTGGTGGTCTTTAAGTCTGTACTATTTGCTGTTTGTGCTTCCCAGGTAGGACAGTGGTAAAGAATCCACCTGCCAATGCAGGGGATGCAAGAGACATGGGTTCAATCCTTGGCTCAGAAGATACCCTGAAGTAGGAAATGACAAACTACTCCAGTATTCTTGCCTGGGAAATTCCATGGAGAGAGGAGCCTCACGGGCTATAATCCAGGGTGTCTTAAAGTGTTGAACATGACTGAGCACACAGCTGTTTATATGCTTTAAACCAATTGGAGGATTGCTATTATCTTTGTAGAATATTAAAGAGAGATAAAATTAAAATGGTCAGGATAACTTTCTGACTTTCTGGGTGTAAAGCTTTACTTCTAAATTACCATAGAGTGCATTCAGAGCATCAGCTACAAAATTTGCATAACCAAGAAGTTTGGCAGCACAGTAACTATAACATAGATCTTTTCTTTATCCTGTAATACATAATTACCTTAAAAGCATTAATTAAAAAGTAATTATTGCTAGTGATAGAGGAATGTTCAGCAGTAAAGACTATTTTCTGCAGTAAGGAAACACCAGGATTGGAATCATTTGGCTGAGTTTTCAGAGTTTTAATGACTTTATGTCCTTACTTGAAGCTGTTTTGGTGCTTTCTAAATTGCTTGTTATGACAAATCATATTTGTTCAAAATTGCTCAGTATTTTCTGCCAAAATTGCTGATGCTTCATTTTGGGCAAAGAAATAACAGCAACTCCAAAAACAAACACACACAATGTGATCCAATATACATGAACATTTTTGGAGGACGTATTGGCTAATTTATTATTTGTTGTTACTTGAACCTGAAAAGATTGTCATGAAAAAAATCTAATGTTTACCTAGCTTTATAATTGGGGACATATTTGTATGTCACTCTAGTATTCTGGATAAAGTTTGGATGTTTGTTGGCATCATTTAGGTGGTATAATACAATGCATTGAGTTTGACAAAGTAAAAGTACTCTGAGATAATTGCTTTCAGATCTGATAGCTCCTGGTACTCTTGATTGTGTGTAGTCCAATTTAATGGAGTGTTGCCAGTATAAAATCCATTTGCTTTCAATGATTTAAATACATATAAACTATTCATTAGCAGTTAGAATAAATATATATCATTCATTTGATAAAGTATACTGCTAATGATAAGTGGCAAGATACCTCGGATGAGATCAGAAAGAAAGTATTGACCAATATTTAAGAACAAAGCCCAAAGTAAATGCACATTAAGAGAAGCCAGAGAAAGAACTGTTTGATTCTCTGAATATGGAGGTGGTTATTAGAAGATAATGGCTGAAATGTTATATGTAAAGAAAGTGAGATATGAGACCATTTCTGAGAGCCTTAACCTTAAGAAATTCGTGTGCATTTTTCAGATCACTTCAGTTCATTTCACTCGCTCAGTCGAGTCTGACTCTTTGCTACCCCATGAACCACAGCACGCCAGGCCTCCTTGTCCATCACCAACACCCGGAGTCCACCATGTCCATCGAGTCAGTGATGCCATCCAACCGTCTCATCCTCTGTCATCCCCTTCTCCTCCTGCCCTCAATCCCTCCCAGCATCAGGGTCTTTTCAAATGAGTCAACTCTTCGCATCAGGTGGCAAAAGTATTGGAATTTCAACTTCAACATCAGTCCTTCCAATAAACATCCAGGACTGATCTCCTTTAGGATGGACTGGTTGGATCTCCTTGCAGTCCAAAGGACTCTCAAGAGTCTTCTCCAACTCCACAGTTAAAAAGCCTCAATTCTTCGGTGCTCAGCTTTCTTCACAGTCCAACTCTCACATCTATACATGACCACCTGAAAAATCATAGCCTTGACTGGTCATACCTTTGTTGACAAGTAATGTCTCTGCTTTTTAATATGCTGTCTAGGTTGGTCACAACTTTCCTTCCTAAGAGTAAGCATCTTTTAATTTCATGGCTGCAATCACCATCTGAAGTGATTTCGGAGCCCCCCAAAATAAAGTCAGCCACTGTTTCCACTGTTTCCCTATCTATTTGCCATGAAGTGATGGGACTGGATTCCATGATCTTAGTTTTCTGAATGTTGAGCTTTAAGCCAACTTTTTCACTCTCCTCTTTCACTTTAATCAAGAGGCTTTTTAGTTCTTCTTCACTTTCTGCCATAAGGGTGGTGGCATCTGCATATCTGATGTTGTTGTTGATATTTCTCCCAGCAATCTTGATTCCAGCTTGTGCTTCATCCAGCCCAGCATTTCTCATGATGGTACTTTTCATATAAATTAAATAAGCAGGGTGACAACATACAGCCTTGATGTACTCCTTTCCCTATTTGGAACCAGTCTGTTGTTCCATGTCCAGTTCTAACTGTTGCTTCCTGACCTGCATATAGGTTTCTCAGGAGGCAGGACAGGTGGTCTGGTATTCCCATCTCTTTCAGAATTTTCCACAGTTTATTGTGATCCACACAGTCAAAGACTTTGGCATAGTCAATAAAGCAGAAATAGATGTTTTTCTGGAACTCTCTTCTTTTTCCATGATACAGTGGATGTTGGCAATTTGATCTCTGGTTCCTCTGCCTTTTCTAAATTTAGCTTGAACATCTGGAAGTTCATGGTTCATGTATTGCTGAAGCCTGGCTTGGAGAGTTGTTAGCATTACTTTGCTGGCATGTGAGATGAGTACAATTGTGCGGTAGTTTGAGCATTCTTAGGCATTGCCTTTCTTTGGGATTGGAATGGAAACTGACCTTTTCCAGTTCCGTGGCCACTGCTGAGTTTTCCAAATTTGCTGGCATATTGGAGGTGAGATATATTTACAAATATTTTGTTAACATCGTATAGTGAAGTCGCTCATTCGTGACCGACTCTTTGCAATCCCATAGACTCTAGCCTACTAGGCTCCTCTGTCCATGGGATTTTCCAGGCAGTAGTACTGGAGTGGATTGCCATTTCCTTCTCCAGGGGATCTTCCCAACTCAGGGCTTGAACCCGGGTCTCCCACATTGTAGACAGACGCTTTACCATCTGAGCCACCAGGGAAGTGCTGTTAACATCATATAATATGCTATATATTATCATCTACTACATTTTACAATGCCTGTGTATATCTATATCTAATTATTATTGTACATACT
>SJYQ01002212.1:240954-253990 GCA_006410935.1 Redunca redunca
ACTGCTTCATAACTTTGGCTCAATCTCTGAGAAAATGCTTTAAAAGAAAATATTGGAAATGCGCTTTGGCAATCACTGGTCTGAGTTTTGACTGCCTCAACAATATGCCTATTTTATACAATAGATTTCTTAGGAATTTACTTTTCATAAAAATAAAGTTGCTCATTTTATCCATGAAATTTCAGCATTATAATCAGAAAAATCTATCATAAGAAAGCAAAAATGCTTATACAGAGGTGGAAACACAGTATATTTTTAAAAAATCATGTGAGAACATTTAGTTTATAATATACTTCTTGAAGTTAAATAGCTAGATTATCTAGGATGGACCTTTACTGGTTTTTTTTTTCCTAGAAGAATACAGAATTAATTTTTATTCCCCTCAACACTTTGTGCAGTTTATATTTTCCTATGTTTTCCCCAATACTCGATATTAGCACACTTTATCATTATTACCAGTTTGAAATAAGGAAACCAGAACCTAGATTTGCTTTGTGTTGTATGTCCTGTTAACAAATGATGTTGGTGTTCATATTTTTATATTGGTGTTTAGAAAATTATCTGATCATGTCATTCCATTCTTTGTGTCAATGGAAATCTCTGACATTCAGAACTTAGTGGATAGTATTTCTCAATGCATGAGAAATTATCATCAATGTTGTGTGTAAGACTTTTCTCTTGTTTTATTTTTTGTTATTTTTATTATTATTTTTTGATCCCTGGATCTTTCCTGTCATTTTCTAGTTTGATTTTTCAGGGATCCCATTCTGATGTTTGGTAAAGGAAGTTAAGTATGGGTATTTTATTAAAACATATATAATGCAGTTTTGTTAAGTATATATTTAAATCTATGTAAACAGTATTGTTATAGCTCTCAATAATTTTCTAATTTTTTTGAGTCAAGTCAGAAATTTCAAAATTTATCAATGATGCTATATGTACCTTTAGTTTGTTGCATCTGACTGTTGCATTGTATTCCACTATAAGTCACATCATACTTTACTGATGAAATATTCTGGGAATGAATACCTAAATTATCTCACTTTCTGCTAGCAGTATGCTTATGTGTTTATCTAATTACTGAAAAACTGTTCTCTAGAATAATGGCTTAATTTTATACTCTGGTATAATAATATAATTTTGCTATCTTATTTACTTGATTTTGCTTTTCTTTCTCCTATGACAATCAATATAAGTCTCCTGAGAATGAAGTCATTATTTTACTTTGTTTCATTTATCTTTGTTTCCATAGCACTAACCCCATAGCATCAGAGATATAGAAGATACTCAGTAGATACTTTTAGAATGACTAAATAAATGTAATTTCTGGTTAAAATTTAGTACATTTGTTATTGTTCTTCAAAATTTGCATAGATCATTTCCTCTAAAATTATGAACTTAATCCTAGAACTATAATAAAAGTTTCAAGATTAACCAATCTTCTGAGAATAAATATATTTTCATCTAAAGAACCATGGTGACACTAAATTCAGGGAAAGGTGTAGAACAACAGGAGCTCTCATTCATTGCTTGTGGGAATGCAGCTGTTTTGGAAGATAATTTGTCAGTTTTACCATTACAACAATATTACCATTACAAAATAGTCAATATGCTCCTTGGTATCTCATTAAAAGAATTGGAAACTTAGTTCCATATGAAAATTTGCACATAGATTTTAGCATCTGTCTTCATATTTGACAAAAATTGGAAGCAACTAAGATGTCCCTCAAAAGGTGAATTGATTAATAAATTTTGGTAAATCAGACAATGGAATACTATTCAAAACTGAACAACAACAACAACAACAAAATGAGCTGTCAAGCCATGACAAAAAAGGACATGGAGGAAGTAGGAATGAACATTATTGAGTAAATGAAGCCAAACTGAAAAAGCCACATACTGTATGATTTCAAGTATACAAAATTCTTGTTGTTTGGTTGTTAACTCATGTCTGACTCTTTTGCTTCTCTATGGACTCTATCCCACTAGACTTCTTTGTCTATGGGATTTCCCAGACAAGAATACTGGAGTGGGTTGTCATTCCCTTCTCCAGAGGATCTTCCTGACCCAGAGATCAAGCCCATGTCTCTTGCATTGATAGGTGGACTTTTTGCCACTGAACCACCAGGGAAGCCCATACGACATTCTAGAAAAGGCAAAATTATGAAGACAGTGGAAAGATCAGTGGTTCACCAGGGGTTGGAGGCGTAGGGAAGAATAGGTGGGGCACAGTAATTTCAGGAGCAGTGAAAAATACTCTGTATGATGGTGGATACATGTCATTATACATTTGTGCAAATCCACAGAATGTACAACACTGAGGGTGAACTCTAAGGTAAAACTTCGGACTTTGGGTGCTTATGACATGTTCATGAAGATTCATCAGTGTAAAAAATGTACCACTCTGATGGAGGATATTGATAATGAGGGGAGCTATGAATATTTGGGGCCAGGCAGACTATGGAAAATATCTGTACCTTCCTCCCAATTTTGCTATGAGCCTTAAACTCTGTAAATAGTAAAGTCATGAAATAAGTAGGCTTCAGTAAAAGAAACCAGATTTCTCTTTCTGACTTTCTTCACTCTGTATAACTGGCACTAGATTATGGAATCTAGAAAAATGATACGGATGAACCTATTTGCAGGTTAGCAGTAGAAACTCAGAAATAGAGAACAGACTTGTGGACACAGTAGGGGAAATACAGGGTGGGTCAAATTGAAAGAGTAGAACTGAAATATACACATTACTGTGCGTAAAACAGATAGCTAGGTTGCTGTGTTGTGTTGGTTGATTCAAGTTGCTATATGGCAGAAGCCAACAGAAAATTGTAAAGCAATTATCTTCCAATTAAAAATAAATTAAAAAAAAAAAGAAGCCAGGTTTCCAAAAAATAAAATTTAGAAGAACGCAAGCATGAGAAACTTTTCTAAACCTATTTACTATGAAATTCCTTAGTATGTTCTCCTAAATTCTTAAGAAATCTGTATGCAGGTCAGGAAACAACAGTTAGAACTGGACATGGAACAACAGACTGGTTTCAAATAGGAAAAGGAGTACGTCAAGGCTGTATATTGTCACCCTGCTTATTTAACTTATATGCAGAGTACATCATGAGAAATGCTGAACTGGAAGAAACACAAGCTGGAATCAAGATTGCCGGGAGAAATATCAATAACCTCAGATATGCAGATGACACCACCCTTATGGCAGAAAGAGAACAGGAACTAAAAAGCCTCTTGATGAAAGTGAAAGTGGAGAGTGAAAAAGTTGGCTTAAAGCTCAACATTCAGAAAACGATCATGGCATCTGGTCCCATCACTTCATTGGAAATAGATGGGGAAACAGTGGAAACAGTGTCAGACTTTATTTTGGGGGGGCTCCAAAATCACTGCAGATGGTGAGTGCAGCCATGAAATTAAAAGATGCTTACTCCTTGGAAGAAAAGTTATGACCAACCTAGATAGCATATTCAAAAGCAGAGACATTATTACTTTGCCGACTAAGGTCCGTCTAGTCAAGGCTATGGTTTTTCCAGTGGTCATGTATGGATGTGAGACTTGGACTTTGAAGAAAGTGGAGCACTAAAGAATTGATGCTTTTGAACTGTGGTGTTGGAGAAGACTCTTGAGAGCCCCTTGGACTACAAGGAGATCCAACCAGTCCATTCTGAAGGAGATCAGCCCTGGGATTTCTTTGGAAGGAATGATGCTAAAGCTGAAACTCCAGTATTTTGGCCACCTCATGGGAAGAGTTGACTCATTGGAAAAGACTCTGATGCTCGGAGGGATTGAGGGCAGGAGGAGAAGGGGACGACAGAGGATGAGATGGCTGGATGGCATCACGGACTTGATGGACGTAAGTCTGAGTGAACTCCGGGAGATGGTGATGGACAGGGAGGCCTTGTGTGCTATGATTCATGGGGTCATGAAGAGTCGGACACGACCGAGTGACTGAACTGAACTGAAGTAGTTTAAGAGAGTGTCGGACACACATAACTAACTTATTGATAGAGTAGTTGGGGACTGAAGAAACTTAAGCCATTGATGATATCTACTGCTGATGAAAATTTAATGAGATATAAAGTTGAAATTACTGTTGACATTTAAGTTAGCAGACAAAATACTTTTATTTACAAAAACAGTTTACTCACTAGTTGCAAGCATATATGGAATAAAGTGGGATAAGTTGTCATATAATACTGAAACTAGCTTATTCTCTGTATCCAAGAGCATCTTTGGGTTATTTTGGGGAGCCATCAGCACTGCAGGCTGCTGGCATCAGTGCTGTTGATTTAAATGAGCACAGATGTCTGGGGTTGAACATAATTTTCTTTTTTTAATATAAATTTATTTATTTTAACTGGAGGCTAATTACTTTACAATATTGTATTGGTTTTCCCATACATTGACATGAATCTGCCACGTGTGTACATGTGTTCCCCATCCTGAACCCCCCTCCCACCTCCCTCCCTATCCCATCCTTCTGGGTCGATCCAGTGCACCAGACCCAAGCATCCTGTATCATTCATCAAACCTGGACTAGCGATTTGTTTCACATATGATATGTACATGTTTCAATGTCATTCTCCCCAACCATCTCCCTCTCCCACAGAGTCCAAAAGACTGTTCTATACATCTGTGTCTCTTTTGCTATCTCGCATACAGGGTTATCATTACCATCTTTCTAAATTCAATATAGAAGCATTATTATGCTGTATTGGTGTTTTTCTTTCTGGCTTGCTTCACTCTGTATAATAGGCTCCAGTTTCATCCACCTCATTAAAACTGATTCAAATGTATTCTTTTTAATGGCTAATACTCCATTGTATATATGTACCATGGCTTTTGTATCCATTCATCTGCTGATGGACATCTAGGTTGCTTCCATGTCCTGGCTGATATAAACAGTGTTGCAATGAACATTGGGGTACATGTGTCTCTTTCAGTTCTGGTTTCCTCAGTGTGTATGCCCAGCAATGGGATTGCTGGGTCATATGACAGTTCTATTTCCAGTATTTTAAGGAATCTCCACACTGTTCTCCATAGTAGCTTTACTAGTTTGCATTCCCACCAACAATGTAAGAGGGTTCCATTTGCTCCACACCCTCTCAAGTACTTATTGCTTGTAAACTTTTGAATAGCAACCATTCTAACTGGTGTGAAATGGTATCTCATTGTGGTTTTGATTTGCATTTCTCTGATAATGAGTGATGCTGAACATCTTTTCATGTGTTTGTTAGCCATCTATATGTCTTCTTTGGAGGAATGTCTGTTTAATTCTTTGCCCCATTTTTTGATTGGGTCATTTATTTTTCTGGGATTGAGCGGCAAGGGTTGCTTGTATATTTTTGAGATTAATTCTTCATCAGTTGTATCATTTGCTATTATTCTCTCCCATTCTGAAGGCTATCTTTTCACCTTGCTTAGAGTTTCCTTCGTTTTGCATAAGCTTTTAATTTTAATTAGCTCCCATTTGTTTATTTTTGGTTTTGTTTCGAATATTCTGGGAGGTGGGTCATAGAGGATCCTGCTGTGATTTATGTCGGAGAGTGTTTTGCCTATGTTCTCCTTTTGGAGTTTTATAGTTTCTGGTCTTACGTTTAGATCTTTAATCCATCTTGAGTTTATTTTTGTGTAAGGTATTAGAAAGTGTTCTAGTTTCATTCTTTTACAAGTGGCTGACCAGTTTTCCCAGCACCACTTGTTAAAGAGATTGTTTTTTCTCCATTGTATATTTTTGCCTCCTTTGTCAAACATAAGGTGTCCATAGGTTTGTGGATTTACCTCTGGGCTTTCTATTTTGTTCCATTGATCTATATTTCTGTCCTTGTTACAGTACCATACTGTCTTGATGACTGTGGCCTTGTAGTAAAGAAAGACTCATCAGGCAGGTTGATCCCTCCAGTTCCATTCTTCTTTCTCAAGATTGCTATTGATATTCAAGGTTTTTTGTATTTCCATACAAATTTTGACGTTATTTGTTCTAGCTCTGTGAAAAATACCGTTGGTAGCTTGATAGGGATTGCATTGAATCTATAGATTGCTTTGGGTAGTATACTCATCTTCACTATATTGATTCTTCTGATCCATGAACACGGTATATTTCTCCATCTATTAGTGTCCTCTTTGATTTCTTTCACCAGTGTTTTACAGTTTTCTATAGATAGGTCTTTTGTTTCTTTCAGTTCAGTTCAGTTCAGTCACTCAGTCGTGTCTGACTCTTTGCGACCCCATGAATCACAGGGCACCAGGCCTCCCTGTCCATCACTACCTCCTGGAGTTCACCCAAACTCAAGTCAGTTGAGTAAGTGATGTCATCCAGCCATCTAATCCCCTGTCATCCCCTTCTCCTCCTGCCCACAATTCCTCCCAGCACCGGAGTTTTTTCAAATGGGTCAGCCCTTTGCATGATGTGGCCAAAGTATTGGAGTTTCAGCTTTAGCATCATTCCTTCCAAAGAAATCCCAGGGCTGATCTCCTTCAGAATGGACTGGTTGGATCTCCTTGTAGTCCAAGGGACTCTCAAGAGTCTTCTCCAACACCACAGTTCAAAAGCATCAGTTCTTTGGCACTCAGCTTTCTTCACAGTCCGACTCTCACATCCATACGTGACCACAGGAAAAACCATAGCCTTGACTAGACGGACTTTTGTTGGCAAAGTAATGTCTCTGCTTTTCAATATGGTATCTAGGTTGATCATAACTTTCTTTCCATAGAGTAGGCATCTTTTAATTTCATGGCTGCACTCACCATCTGAAGTTATTGTGGAGACCAGAAAAATAAGGTCTGACACTTTTTCCCGTGTTCCCCCGTCTATTTCCCATGAAGTGATGGGACCAGATGCCATGATCTTATTTTTCTGAATGTTGAGCTTTAAGTGAACTATTTCACTCTCCACTTTCACTTTCATCAAGAGGCTTTTTAGTTCCTCTTCACTTTCTGCCATAAGGGTGGTGTCATCTGCACATCTGAGGTTATTGATATTTCTCACAGCAATCTTGATTCCAGCTTGTACTTCTTCCAGCCCAGCATTTCTCATGATGTACTCTGCATATAAGTTACATAAGCAGGGTGACAATATACAGCCTTGACGTACTCCTTTTCCTATTTGGAAGCAGTCTGTTTTCCATGTGTAGTTCTAACTGTTGCTTCCTGACCTACTTATAGGTTTCTCAGGAGGCAGGACAGGTGGTCTGGTATTCCCATCTCTTTCAGAATTTTCGAATTTACTGTGATCCCCACAGTGAAAGGCTTTGGCATAGTCAATAAAGCAGAAATAGGTGTTTTTTTTCTGGAACTCTCTTGCTTTTTCCATGATCCAGCAGATGTTGGCAATTTGATCTCTGGTTCCTCTGCCTTTTCTAACTTGAACATCAGGAAGTTCACAGTTCACTTATTGCTGAAACCTGGCTTGGAGAATTTTAAGCATTACTTTACTAGCGTGTGAGATGAGTACAGTTGTGCTGTAGTTTGAGCATTCTTTGGCATTGCTTTCTTTGGGATTGGAATGAAAACTGACCCTTTCCAGTCCTGTGGCCACTGCTGAGTTTTCCAAATTTGCTGGCATATTGAGTGCAGCACTTTTACAGCATCATCTTCCAGAATTTTAAATAGCTCAAGTGGAATTCCATACCTCCATTAGCTTTGTTCATAAGAATGCTTTCTAAGGCCTACTTGACTTCACATTCCAGGATGTCTGGCTCTAGGTGAGTATCACACCATCGTGATTATCTTGGTTGTGAAGATCTTTTTTTGTACAGATCTTCTGGTATTCTTGTCAGCTCTTCTTAGTATCTTCTGCTACTGTTAGGTCCATACCATTTCTTTCCTTTATTGAGCCTATCTTTGCATGAAATGTTCCCTTGGTATCTCTAATTTTCTTGAAGAGATCTCTAGTCTTTCCCATTCTGTTGTTTTCCTCTATTTCTTTGCATTGAATACTGAGGAAGGCTTTCCTATCTCTCCTTGCTATTCTTTGGAACTCTGCATAAAGATGCATATATCTTTCCTTTTCTCCTTTGATTTTTTTTTTCTCTTCTTTTCAGAGCTATTTGTAAGGCCTCCCCAGAAAGCCATTTTGCTTTTTTGCATATCTTTTCCATGGGGATGGTCTTGATTGCTGTCTCCTGTACAGTGTCATCAACCTCCATCCATAGTTCATCAGGCACTCTGTCTATCAGATCTAGTCCCTTAAATCTATTTCTCACTTCCATTGTATAATCATAAGGGATTTTATTTAGATCATACCTGAATAGTCCAGTGGTTTTTCCTACTTTATTCAATTTAAGTCTGAATTTGGCAATAAGGAGTTCATGATCTGAGCCACAGTCAGCTCCCGGTCTTGTTTTTGCTGACTGTATAGGACTTCTCCATCTTTGTCTGCAAATATAATCAATCTGATTTCAGTGTTGACCATCTGGTGATGTCCATGTGTAGAGTCTTCTCTTGTGTTGTTGGAAGAGGGTGTTTGCTATGACCAGGGCGTTCTCTTGGCAAAACTCTATTAGCCTTTGCCCTGCTTCGTTTGGTATTCCAAGGCCAAATTTGCCTGTTACCCCAGGTGTTTATTGTCTTCCTACTTTTGCATTCCTGTCCCCTATAAGGAAAAGGACATCTTTTTTTTAGGTGTTAGTTCTAAAAGGTCTTGTAGGTCTTCATAGAACTGTTCAGCTTCTTTAGGATTACTGATTGGGGCATAGACTTGGATTACTGTGATATTGAATGGTTTGCCTTGGATACAACAGAGATCATTCTGTCGTTTTTGAGATTGCATCCAAGTACTGCATTTCAGACTCTTTTGTTGACCATGATGGCTACTCCATTTCTACTAAGGGATTCCTGCCCACAGTAGTAGATATAATAGTCATCTGAGTTAAATTCACCCATTCCAGTGCATTTAAATTTGCTGATTCCTAGAATGTTGACGTTCATTCTTGCCATCTCCTTTGTTTCTTTCAGTAGATATATTCCTAAGTATTTTATTCTGTTCTTTGCAATGATGAATGGATTTGTTTCCATAATTTCTCTTTCTATTTTCTCATTATTTTTGTATAGGAATGCAAGAGATTTCTGTGTGTTTATTTTATATCCTACAACATTACATGGCATCTGGTCCCATCACTTTATGGGAAATAGATGGGGAAACAGAGGAAACAGTGTCAGACTTTAGTTTTGGGGGCTCCAAAATCACTGCAGATGGTGACTGCAGCCATGAAATTAAAAGACGCTTACTCCTTGGAAGAAAAGTTACGAGCAACCTAGATAGTATACTCAAAAGCAGAGACATTACTTTGCCGACTAAGGTCCATCCAATCAAGGCTATGGTTTTTCCTGTGGTCATGTATGGATGTGAGAGTTGGACTGTGAAGAAGGCAGAACTCCAAAGAATTGATGCTTTTGAACTGTGGTGTTGCAGAAGACTCTTGAGAGTCCCTTGGACTGCAAGGAGATCCAACCAGTCCATTCTGAAGGAGATCAGCCCTGGGATTTCTTTGGAAGGAATGATGCTAAAGCTGAAACTCCAGTACTTTGGCCACCTCATGTGAAGAATTGACTCATTGGAAAAGACTCTGATGCTGGGAGGGATTGAGGGCAGGAGGAGAAGGGGACGACAGAGGATGAGATGGCTGGATGGCATCACTGACTCGATGGACATGAATCTGAGTGAACTCTGGGAGGTGGTGATGGACAGGGGGCCCTGGCGTGCTGTGATTCATGGGGTCGCAGAGTCGGACACGACTGAGTGACTGAACTGAACTGAACTTTATTGTATTCATTGTTTACCTGTAGTGATTTTCTGGTGGAGTCTTTAGAGTTTTCTATGTGGAGGATCATGTCATCTGCAAACAGTGAGAGTTTTACATCTTCTTTTCCAATTTGGATTCCTTTTAGTTCTTTTTCTGCTCTGATTGCTATGACCAAACTTCCAAAACTGTGTTGAATAGTAGTAGTGTCTTGTTCCTGACTTTAGGGGAAATACTTTCAGTTTTTCACCATTGAGGATAATGTTTGCTGTGGGTTTGTCATATATAGCTTTTAATTATGTTGAAGAATGTTCCTTCTATTCTTGAATTCTGGAGGGTTTGTTTTTTTTTTTTTATCAAAAATGGATGTTGAGTTTTGTCAAAGACTTTCTCTGCATCTATTGAGATAATCATATGGCTTTTATTTTTCAATTTCTAATGTGGTATATTACATTGATTGATTTGCAGATACTGAAGAATCCTTGCATCCCTGGGATAAAGCCCACTTGGTCATGAGGTATGATATTTTTAATGTGTTTTTGGTTTCTGTTTTCTAGAATTTTGTTACGGATTTTTGCATCTATGTTCATCAGTTATATTGGCTTGTACTTTTCCTTTTTTGTGGCATCTTTGTCAGGTTTTGGTATTAGGGTGATGGTGGCCTCATAGAATGCGTTTGGAAGTTCACCTTCCTCTGGAATTTTCTGGAAGAGTTGAGTAGGATAGGTGTTAGATCTTCTCTAAATTTTTGGTAGGATTCAGCTGTGAAGCCATCTGATCCTGGGCTTTTGTTTGCTGGAAGATTTCTGATTAGTTTCAATTTCCATGCTTGTGATGGGTCTGTTAAGATTTTTCTATTTCTTCCTGGTTCAGTTTTGGAAAGTTGTACTTTTCTAAGAATTTATCCATTTCTTCCAAGTTGTCCATTTTATTGACATACAGTTGCTGATAGTAGTCTCTTATGATCCTTTGTATTTCTGTGTTGTCTGGTGTGATCTCTCCATTTTCATTTCTAATTTTGTTGATTTGATTTTTCTCCCTTTGTTTCTTGATGAGTCTGGCTAATGGTTTGTCAATTTTATTTATCTTCTCAAAGAACAGGCTTTCAGCTTTGTTGATTTTTGCTATGGTCTCTTTTGTTTCTTTTGCATTTATTTCTGCCCTAATTTTTAAGATTTCTTTTCCTTCTATAACCCTGGGGTTCTTCATTTCTTCCTTTTCTAGTTGCATTAGGTGTAGAGTTTGGTTATTTATTTGACTTTTTTATTGTTTCTTGAAGCAAGCCTGTATTGCTATGAACCTTCCCCTTAGTACTGCTTTTACAGTGTCCCACAGGTTTGTGATTGTTGTGTTTTCATTTTCATTCATTTCTATGCATATTTTGATTTCTTTTTTGATTTCTTCTGTGATTTGTTGGTTATTCAGGAGCGTGTTGTTCAGCCTCCATATGTTGGAATTTTAAATAGTTTTCCTCCTGTAATTGAGATCTAATCTTACTACATGTTGGTCAGAAAAGATGCTTGGAATGATTTCAATTTTTTTTAATTTGCCAAGGCTAAATTTATGGCCCAGGATGTGATCTATCCTGGAGAAGGTTCTGTGTGCCTTTGAGAAAAAAGTGAAATTCATTGTTTTGGGGTGAAATGTCCTATAGATATCAATTAGGTCTACTTGTTCTATTGTATCATTTAAAGTTTGTGTTTCCTTGTTAATTTTCTGCTTAGTTGATCTATCCATAGGTGTGAGTGGGGTATTAAAGTCTCCCACTATTATTTTGTTATTGCTAATTTCCTCTTTCATACTTGTTAGCATTTGCCTTACATATTGTGGTGCTCTATGTTGTGTACATATATGGTTTTAATTGTTATATCTTCTTCTTGAATTGATCCTTTGATCATCATGTAGTGTCTTTCTTTGTCTCGTTTCACAGCCTTTGTTTTAAAGTCTATTTTATCAGATATGAGTATTGCTACTCCTGCTTTCTTTTGGTCTCTATTTGCGTGGAATATCTTTTTCCAGCCTTTCACTTTCAGTCTGTATGTGTCCCTTGTTTTGAGGTGGGTCTCTTGTAGACAACATATATAGGGGTCTTGTTTTTTATCCATTCAGCCAGTCTTTTTCTTTTGGTTGGAGCATTCAACTCATTTACATTTAAGGTAATTATTGATAAGTATGATCCCATTGCCATTTACTTTTTTTTTTTAGGTTCGAGTTTATACACCCTTTCTGTGTTTCCTGTCTAGAGAAGATACTTTAACATTTGTTGAAGAGCTGGTTTGGTGGTGCTGAATTCTCTCAGCTTTTGCTTGTCTGTAAAACTTTTGATTTCTCCTTCATATTTGTGAGATCCTTGCTGGGTACAATAATCTGTGCAATAGGTTATTTTCTTTCATCACTTTAAGTATGTCTTGCCATTTCCTTCTGGCCTAAAGAGTTTCTATTGAAAGATCAGCTGTTATCTTTATGGGAATCCCCTTGTGTGTTATTTATTGTTTTTCCCTTGCTACTTTTAATATTTGTTGTTTGTGTTTGATTTTGTTAATTTGATTAATATGTGTCTTGGGGTGTTTTTCATTGGGTTTATCCTGTTTGGGACTCTCTAGGTTTCTTGAACATGGGTGATTGTTTCCTTCCCCATATTAGGGAAGTTTTCAATTATTATCTCCTCAAGTATTTTCTCATGGTCTTTTTTTATTTTTTTTTCTTCTTTTGGGACTTCTAGTTTTGGATGTTGGGGCATTTTACATTGTCCCAGAGGTCTCTGAGATTTTCCTCATTTCTTTTAATTCATTTTTCTTTTTTTCCTCTCTGTTTCATTTATTTCTAGCTGTCTTTTATTATTATTATTTTTTATATAAAATATTTTTTTTCGGAGAAGGCAATGGCACCCCACTCCAGTACTTTTGCCTGGAAAATCCCATGGATGGAGGAGCCTGGTGGGCTGCAGTCCATGGGTTCACTAAGAGTCGGACACGACTGAATGACTTCACTCTCACTTTTCACTTTCATGCATTGGAGAAGGAAATGGCAACCCACTCCAGTGTTCTTGCCTGGAGAATCCCAGGGACGGCGGAGCCTGGTGGGCTGCTGTCTATGGGGTCACACAGAGTCGGACACCACTGAAGTGACAGCAGTAGCAGCATTTTTGTTTTTACTTTACAATATTGTATTGGTTTTGCCACACATCAACATGAATCCACCACAGGTGCATACGTGTTCCCAATCTCGAACCCCCCTCCTACCCCCCCCACCCCCCCCCCCCCCCCCCCCCCCCCCACCCCCCCGCCCCCCCC
>SJYQ01002214.1:3089-84826 GCA_006410935.1 Redunca redunca
GGAGGCCACAAAATATTATTGAAAAAGAACAAATTTGGTGGACTTACATTTTCCAATTTTAACAAAATTTATAGTATTCAAGATGGTGTGGTACTGGCATGAAGATAGACATAGATGAACTGAATAGAATCAAGGGTCCAGGAATAAACCCATACATTTATGGTTAACTGATTTTCAACAAAGGTATCAAGGCAACTCAACAGGGAAAAAAAAAGTCAGTCTTCAGGAAATGATGCTGGAACACAGAAAAATATGAATTTAGACCTATGCTACATGCCATACACAAAAATGAACTCAAAATTCATCACAGATATTTAGAAAAACTTTTAGAAGTAAACAAAGACCAAGTTTTTTGACAGTGCACTAGGCAAAAATTTCTTAAGATATATTATCAAAGGTACAAGTGATAAAAGAAAAATTGATAAATTGAATTTCATCAATATTTAAAACTTTTTTAGTTCAAAAGACACCATTAACAACATGAAAAGGCAAGCCAAAGACTGGGAGAAAATATTTGTACACCATACATCTGATAAATAATTTCTATCTAGAATAAAGAACAGGCACCTTATAACCCAATAATATGTAAACAAATAACCAACATCTTAAGAAGGAAAAAGCTATACACAAATGTTCACAATAGTTTTACTTATAATATTTAAAACGTGGGGAAACAATAGTAGGTGAATAAGTAAACAAACTGCTGTACAGTCATACTGTGGAATAGTACACACCAATAAAAATGAATGCACCATTGATGTACTCAATAACCTAGATGATTCTCAGAAGAATAATGAGTGAAAAAGGCCAATGCCCAAAGGTCACACACTGTATAATACAATTTACATAATATTCTTGAAACTATAATAATTAAAGGTGGTAAACAGCTTAATGGTTATGAAAGGGAGAATGTGATTATAAAAGGATAACAACTGGTATCCTTGTGGTGATGTAACTCTTCTGTATCTCGACTATGGTGGTGGTTAAATGAACCTACATCTGTGATAAAATTGTATAGAACTAAATACACACACACAAATGAGTACATGTATGACTAGAAATCTGAGTAAGATGGTGGATTGTGTCAATTTTAGTTTCATGGTTGTGATAGTGTACTATAGTTACGGAAGTTGTTACCATTCAGGGTACTGAGTAAAAGATTAAACGGGACTTCTCTGTATTATGTTTTACAATTGTATATGAATCTCCAATTATCTTAAAGATTATTTTTTTAATGGATCAAAAAATTTGAACAGACGTTTTACCAAAGAAAGTATAAGAAAGTTCATTTGTAAGTGAACAACAAGCACGTGAAAATATGCTTAACATCATTAGTCATTCAGGAAATGCGAAGTAAAACTACAGTGCAATAGCACTTCATACCCACAAATATAGCTATAACCGAAAAGACAATAACAAATGTTGGAGAGGATGTGAAGAAAAATGGAATCCTCATACATTGCTGATGGGAATGTAAACTGAGTAAGCAACTTTGAAAACACTTTGGCAGTTCTCTTAAATTCAAAAGTCTTACCATATGTCCTAGCAATTCCACCCATAGCTATCCACCCCAGAGAAATCAAAACATATGTTCATACAAGGACTTGTATGTGAATTTTCGTAACAGCATTTTCATAATATCGAAAGGTGGAAGCAATCCAAATGTCAATAATTGGTGAATGGATAAGCCAAATGTGATATATTCTTACAAAGGCATGCTATTCATCAATTAAAAGGAATGAAGTTTTCATACAAGACACAACATGACCAAACCTCAAAAACATTATGCTAAGTGAAAGAAGCTAGACACAAAAGAGCACATACTGTATGCTCCAATTTATTTGAAATGCCCAGAAAAGAAATCTATACAGAAAGAAAGTAGATTAATCATTTCGTGGGGCTGGAGTAAAGAGTGGGGGATGACTGAAAATGGCACTGTGATTTCTGTTGAATGTGACAGAAATGTTCTAAAAGTAGTTTGTGGTGATAGTTGCACAACTCTGTGAATTCACTAAAATCACCAAGTCATATGCTTTAATAAATAAATATCTAAATAGAAAAAGACAGAAAAAGAGGAAGGGAGAAACAGAAGGAGGGAGGGAAGAAGAAAGTTGTTTTTCAAAAGTTGCAATTGGTTTCAGCTGTTTTAAGGTTGAAATCCACCTCCTCAAATAGTTAAACTTGTGATCTCTTGCCTCAGGTCTCCTGCCATCAGATGCGACAATTACTCCCATGCCCTGCTTAGCACATTGGACAGAAGTTGTGTGCTTTCTTCTCCATCCACTCCTAGCTTTACTATCCTTGATGGCAGCTAAAGTATCATTTGGAAATCATGTTCTTGTGTTTTGCTGAAAATATGTGTTTTTCTCAGCTTGACCAATTCCAAATTCTCCTATAGTTCTGCAAAACAAATTAAACTTGAAATCATATATGCCTTTTCAGCCCACCATATATGCAGTAAAAACAGATGTGCAGATTTAACTATACTTGTGAGTTTCTCAAAGCATAGCACTTCTCTTAACTGCTTTGTCCTTTTGATATCTGACTGTCAAGGGCTTCTTTGCATCTTGACTATGGAATTTCACTGTTCCTCTCCTTCCCTCCCATCTCCCACAGCCTTAACTTCTTCACTTTCACCACAGTTCCAATACCTCATTTATACCTATCACAAGTACACTACCTAGTCTAATCTTGAGTGGTGAAAAGAAGAAACTACCAGTTAAGCAGTCATCAGCACAATACTTCCCTCTAGAGATTGACTTGGTAGACTTTCATGGATAATATAAGATGTTTGGAGATTTTTTTTAATCTTGTCTGTGGGTTTTTTTTGTTTTTGTTTTTTGCTTTTTGAAAGAGAACTGGTGCAGAATATTGATTTGATCTTAAGTCTAAGGTATTTTGCTCTGATAAATGACATATGACACATTATCAATGCCCAAGATAACAGACCTAACAGAAGTCTATTATAAAATTCCTTAACATTCCATCTTTAATTACAATTTCTGGTTAGTAGATAAAGTTCTTTCTGTTATAAAAACCTAGATTTTTTTTTTGCTGAGAGTGTTGCAACTTATTTTTAAAGTTCCAAAATAATCAAGTTTTTGAGTACAAGTTTTTTCATTTTAATAACACAAATTCCTTGATAATAATGATGGTTTGATCAGTCCCTTTCATAGAACTAATTTCTTCCCCCCTCAGACAGCCTAAATGCTTTGTTTTCACTGCTATACTGTTAATATAATACTCACCCTACATTAAAGTGTGGCTTGGCTATATCTATTTCCTCAGTCCCATCAACTGATTGGGATGCAGCCATCTTGTAGCAGAAAGAGCAGTGAAGCTGATATTAGAATGCCTGGATTACAGTATCTGTTTTATTACTTAGCAGCTGTTACTTTATTGTCTTAATGATCCTTGAATTATGGCATGAATTTTTGTGCTACTGCCAAATATGAAATAGTTTGAAACATGGATTGGAAACTCAAAATATGTGATCTCTGCAACATTTAGCAGATGTAAGGAAGCAGGCGTTTGAAAAAGAAAATCTTAGACGAAAGGTCACCAGAGTCCTTAATACATTACTTAAACTTCCTGAGACTGCTTTGTCATCTGTAAAATAATGATGATGATGCCTACCCCCACAGTATTGTTTAATGGTTAATTGAGATATTGTATGTTAGAGTCTAGCCCAATGTCTGGAAAATGGATGATGTTAATCGATGTTTCCTTGGGTTGGAACACTCCCTTTACCCCCCCCCCATTTCCCTCCTCCCCGCGGAAAAAGGAAAAAATAAATTCCAAACTTAAAACATCTTTCAAGATGCCCAAAAGGCACTACTCTATGAAGCCCTTCCAAACAACTTCAGAAAGTATAGCCCTTTAGTTAAGAGTACTGGGATTCTGGAATCAGAAGCATTGGGCAAGTTACTTCTCCTCTCTGCATCTAGGTTTCCCATGCGAAAAATGAAATCATGGTACATATTTCATAGGGTTGTTTAGTATTAAATGAGACATGTACATACAGCACTTAGCACAGTCCCTGACACTTAGTAAGTCCTCCATAAGTATTACATAGTAGAAGAAGTAATAGAAAGTTTCCCCTTCAGTAAATGTTAATAAAAATGCCTCCCAGGGTGTGGCAAAGTTCTGCAGCAAAAGTCTTTTAAACTGTAATGCTGAACAAATCTAAGGGATTGGTGAATATTTTAAGATATATGGGGCAAAGTTCTAACCTCACTTTTATAGAATATCCTTTCTCTGCACTGGAGGCAAAGCGGGTAATAATACCATTATTAATTAGTAGGAAGTAAAATCAGAGGATACATCCTTGGGAGACAAGCAGCAGAAGCCCAAACAGCAGTATTAAGAGCAGCACCCGCATACCGGACCTCGATAATTCCCTGGAGTTCACCTCTAACGTCCCTTTTCCCTTGGAGCCGCGCAAGCGTACACTGATTTTGCTCCTCTCTCCCTTGTGCCCTCGCGTTCCCCCACCCCCACGTCCACCCCACCACGCAGGCGCGTCTCCTTAAATCCAGTCCCTACACCCTTCCTGTTTCCCTGCATTAAGTTCTCCCTCCTCTTTCTGCACCTCAGCAGGTTCACACTCTTCTCCGTGAGGGTGGCGGCGATAGAGAGGTCACGTGATGAGCATCTTGCTGCCCAACATGGCGGAGTTCGATACCATCTCGGAACTGGAGGAGGAGGAGGAAGAAGCAGCAACGTCGTCGTCGTCGTCGTCGCCGTCGTCGTCGGTATCAGGGCCTGACGATGACGAGGAAGATGAAGAGGAGGAGGAAGAAGAAAACGAAGAGGAGGAGGAGGAAGAAGAGGAGCAAGTGGAGGAAACGCCGCCCCCGCCTCGGGTAGTGAGCGAAGAGCATCTGCGGAGATATGCCCCCGACCCTGTATTGGTGCGGGGCGCCGGCCACATCACTGTGTAAGCGAGAGAGAGCTATGGGGTTTGAAAAGGCTGAGATTTGGCGACAGAGGAATAAGGCGATCGAGGGGCGTGTGGTGTGGGGGAGGGCTGACTTGAGGCAGACAGTTAGAAAAGGACACCTGGTCTAAATGGAGAAACTGAGGGAGATAGGTGTAAAGGAAGTGAGGAGAATGCAAATGCGATGCACCAACACCAGGTAAAGAGTGAGTATAAGACAGGGAAGTCTGGGGTTCGGAGCCAAAGGGATTGGAGTAGAGGTGAGTGTCCTTGCTTCTGTGTATGCTGGCGAGAATAGGCTAAACTGCAGGATGTACCAGCGGATTCTTTGCTGCTAAGATTGGTGTCTAGTGGAACACGGTGACTGCTGTAACAAGTGACAAGACCGAGGCTTGGACTCTTCAAAACAGAAACAGGATATATTTTGTGAATAACGTTATAGAATAGCCACTCACCTACATTTGCATCCATTCTTCTGTTTAATTCTTATGTAAATGAATACAGTAATCCTTTCTGTGTGTTGATCACTCTGACATTCCTTGAATATCACACAATTAGATGTTCAGGTTGAGAAGCAGCTATGAAACGTTGAAAGAGCAATAGATTGAGAGTAAGGGCTCTTGTATGTTAGTCCCAGCTTTACTTCTTACTGGCCCTGTGACATTGGTTAGGTTACTTCCTATTTCTGGGCCGTAATATCTCCATCCATAAAATAAGGGGTTTGGTGTTAGATGGTTTCTAAAGTCTTTCACCTCTGAGATAATTTAAGATACCTTCAGGAGATTTTGTATGTGCAAATAGTAAATATGCAAACATTAAATATGTATGGACATCAATCCCCTAGGAGCTGAGAATGATTTTTTAAAAACTTATGCAGAATTTTTAAAAATTGAAATCTTGGATCATATTTGAGAAAATAAAAGGGAGAGGGCCCTCATAGCATAGTAGTTGCAAAGCCAAAGAAAAATGTAGTGATTTTCTGGGCTTTGAAGAGTGCTTTCTCATTTTTATGTAATGAAATGGACTGTAAATACTTGGAAGTTTGAGTATTATATCATGTTCATCATCTTAAATATGCTGTCATTTACTGAATTTAAAAAACAGGACTATTTTTTCCTATTAAGTCATGCTGCCTATAATTTTGATAATGGCTCACCTACCACATTGACTTTCAGTTGAGTTCATATTATCTGAAATCATGTAATATGCACCACCTCCCCTCATCATGTTAGCTTTTAATTTTAACATGTTGAGTATTTTGATTGTAATATAATTTTGTGATCTTTGCATGAAAAGATTTTGCAAGAAAGATTTTGAAATTGTGGAAGAATGTGTGGAGATTTTTAGATCTGCCATTTGGTAAGGCAATTTTAACACAATTTTTTTTTGGTTCAAGAATTTTGCAGATAGTCTACAATGTTCAGATGCCAGCTTACTGCACAGTTTTACTTAGATTCCTTTCATCACTACAGAGACAATCTATTACTCAAATTGATTATGATTCTGGCACCAAAGTTTACTTTCATGCAGATTATTTCACATGACTAAACAGAAAAAGACTTTTTATTCTAGTCTGTAATTTTATATTCCAACACTCCTTCCCCTCATTATTTTCTAAAATTCAGAAAACAAAGAACAAGCAAGAAAACAGAATTTAAGTTCTCCAAAACTTATTTGTGGTTTCATTTTACTCTTCACACAACTTATAAATCTATTTTCAATTAAAAGCAAAGCACTGACACTTGCCATGCTCGGGCCCTTTTGATAAGTGTAATGTCCCTCCTAGCTTAAAAATTATGGAATAAAGAGCGTGAAATACTGGTGCTCTTAGTAACTGTTGGCATTAATTGAAGGCAAAACCTGAAAAGCAGCAAACTAGTACTTGAATTGCTAACCAATGTACATAGTTTGGAAAAGTATTTAGTTGTACGTGTTCTCTGACGTAGAAAGAACATTTGATGTTAAATGTCTGAGATTTGGAGAAAAAAAAAGGTTGAATGTTTAGGAGAAAGTTTTACTGGATCTGAGAGACTGGTGTTTCTATGATAGTAAAATATTCCTTACAACAGTTAAAGTCAAGTCCGTAGGAAATACTTAATTTAATTTTGAAATGTCTAGTATATCAGCCTTTGTTTAATTTTTTCTGACATAGGAGTATTCGTTGCCCTATCTGAATGAAATACTTCTTATTCTCTCCCACCCTTATTTTTTTCATTCTTATTGTAGTCACTTGTTCTTTAGAGGATGTTGTTTCTTTTCAAAGTTTAAAATCTGAGAACCATCACTTCAAATTCAGTATATCTTAAACCTAATATTTTCTTTTCTTAAATTGGCTGTGCATTCCAGTTGCACATTCCATTTCTGACTCTGATACTACCATTCCGATCTTCCCAGGTAATATTTCAAGTCCTTGAGTCATTTTTAACTCTTCCTTCTCCTTGAATTGTCCATTGCCAGTCTGTCCCAGAATTATGTCTTCATGCCTTTTAAAAAGTCTATTATTCATTTTTCTCCATTTCTACTGGCACCTTGCTAGTTTGGGTCACCATCATCTTCTACTTGAATTGCAGCCACAGTCTGCTGCCTCTTCCCACTCCAATCCATCTGTATGCTTATGCCAAACTAATTTTCTTAAAACACAGTTTAAAATGTCACTTTCCTGCTGAAAAACCTGCATTGGATCTTAATTAGGTTTGAATTTTATGCTCTCCTTCTCCACTCTCAAAGGTCAAGGAGTCCCTCCACTTGTTCAGAGCTCACTCCTCCACTGATGCCTTCTTTTGCAACCTCCTTCCAGGCAGCCCCTCTCTATATACTATTACCTCACTTGGTCTCTATTAGCTCAGCCTATAACTGTATTCAGAATCTAACTCTTTAAAAATAAAATAGCCTTCTTAGACCTATGTTCCCCATTAGCTACTGTCTAATCTCTTTTCCGTCTCCAGATTTCTTAAGAGTAGCTACATTCACCATGTCTATTTCCTCTTCACCCTTCTGTTACCTGGATTTTGCCACCATAACCTCAGACAAACCAGCATCATTAAGATCATCATGACCTTCCTGTTGCTAAATTAATGGGCATCTTTCATTTTCTATCTTTCTGGTCCTCTCTATTGCTTATGAGACTTAGAATGACTCTCTTTTTCTCAGAGGCTTTTACTCCAGGAGTCACAAACACACAAGCCTTCAGAGGCAAGACGGGTCACAGAAAATGGTACAGCTTGAGTAATGATGGGCCTTAGTTGAACTGGAAGGTATGTGTTTTGCCTAAAGGGTTTCAAATTCTGTTAAAAAACAAAACATTTTACCAGCCAAACAAACCTAGGAATTTCTTGGCCACTTGACTCTCCTTGGTTTCCTTATATTTTTCTGGTTATTCCTGAACTGTCTCATTCATGGGTTTTTCTTCCTCCTTTGCTCCTTGAATACCAGTGATTTCCAGAGTTTTGTTCTCATCCCACTATTCTCATTCCTTACTCTATCTAGATAGGTGGCCTCATCTTGGTTCCCATGGTTTCAGTTATCTGATGTCTCCCAAATATATATTGCTATACCAGACTCTGTTAAGACTCTTATCTGGGCTTCCTCACCTAATGACCCACTGACATCTTAAATTCAATGTATTCAAAACAGAACTCATCCTCCCCTCTCCTACAACATATCCTCACACCCCCATAACAACCCCTCAAAAAATTCCTTCTATTTCGGAGTTCTCCAACTCAGTTAATCTGGCGAGTGGTTCATCTTCCCCATTCAGTCTTCTAACATCTAAGAAACCAATGGGTATAAACAATATATGGCTTAAATTTTTCTTCTTTTCCTCCCTACCACCACTTACTTCCCTGATTCAAGCCCCTTTCACCACTCTACTCATCATCGTCTTCACCTTATCACCTTCACATCCATCCCTCAGTTCAGTTCAGTCGCTCAGTCGTATCTGACTCTGCGACCCCATGAATTGTAGCACTCCAGGCCTCCCTGTCGATCACCAACTCCCGGAGTTCACCCAAACTCATGTGCATCAAGTCGTCCCTCAGTCTGCTGCTAAATGGAGACACCACTTTCCTGTTTAAGACTTCTGTGATTTTCTCTTCATCTGTAGGATCAAGTCTAAGCTCTAAAGCATGGAATATATGACTGGACCCTGCCTATCCATCAGCCTGATCACCTGACATTTCCCTTTACTGCTTGTATTTTCTTATTCATAGCATGCTATTTCTTATCTCTTTGCCTCGGCTCAAGCTGGGGTCTTCATCTAGAATTCCACCACCCACCATTCTTACTCCATATGTGGTCACCACTTCCCATGAGTCTTCTCTGCCCCTGCTAAATTGGAAGCTGAAATGGCGGGATAATCACTGCTTCCCTCTAAATTTTCAGTGCCTATCACAGTGCCTTCCCTGAAGTAGAGAGTAAAAGTGAGTTGAATAAATATTAGTTCTTTTAGTAAAACTCAATATGCCCACCATAGTGTGTGCTATGTTATAGGGCCTCAACAAGTGTGTGTTGTAGAATCATCCTCTGGAGAGTAGTTATGTTTCTGAGCATAGATACAAAAATACTACCAGATTGGGGAGTGCAGGGGAAGGGTATGGCATGTGCTTAGCTCTGAAAGCTTTGTTGAGCAAGACTCTGTATGTGTGAATACCCTGTCTACTTATATCAACTTTACACATTGGTTTTCTTATTTTAATAAGATCAGTCAGTCGGTTGAGTCACTCAGTTGTGTCCAAATCTTAGTGACCCCATGGACTGCAGCACACCAGGCTTCCCTGTCCCTCACCAACTCCCGGAGCTTGCTCAAAGTCATGTCCATAGAGTTGGTGATGCCATCCAGCCATCTCATCCTCTGTTGGCCCCTTCTCCTCCTGCCCTCAATGTTTCCCAGCATCAGGGTCTTTTCCAATGAGTCAGTTGTTCACATCAGGTGGCCATAGTATTGGAGCTTCAGCTTCAGCATCAGTCCTTCCAATGAATATTCGGGACTGATTCCCTTTAGGATTGACTGATTTGATCTCCTTGTAGTCCAAGAGACTCTCAAGAGTCTTCTCCAACACCTCTCCAACACCACATCTCAAAAGCATCAATTCTTTGGAGCTCAGTTTTCTTTTTTTTTTTTTTTGGAGCTCAGTTTTCTTTATGATTCAACTCTCACATACATACATGACTACTGGAAAAACTATAGCTTTGACTACATGGATAAAGCACAAGCTGGAATCAAGATTGCCGGGAGAAATATCAATAACCTCAGTTATGCATGGCACCACCCTTATGGCAGAAAGTGAAGAGGAACTAAAAAGCCTCTTGATGAAAGTGAAAGAGGAGAATGAAGAAGTTGGCTTAAAGCTCAACATTCAGAAAACTAAGATCATGGCATCTGGTCTCATCACTTCATGGCAAATAGATGGGGAAACAGTGGAAACAGTGTCAGACTTTATTTTTTTGGGGGGCTCCAAAATCACTGCAGATGGTAACTGCAGCCATGAGACACTTACTCCTTGGAAGGAAAGTTATGACCAACCTAGGCATCATATTCAAAAGCAGAGGCATTACTTTGCCAACAAATGTCCGTCTAGTCAAGGCTATGGTTTTTCCAGTGGTCATGTATGGATGTGAGAGTTGGACTGTGAAGAAAGCTGAGTGCCAAAGAGTTGGTGCTTTTGAACTGTGGTGTTGGAGAAGACTGTTGAGAGTCCCTTGGAGTGCAAGGAGATCTAACCAGCCCATTCTGAAGGAGATCAGTCCTGGGTGTTCTTTGGAAGGACTGATGCTAAAGCTGAAACTACAGTACTTTGGCCACCTCATGAGAAGAGCTGACTCATTGGAAAAGACTCTGATGCTGGGAGGGACTGAAGGCAGGAGGAGAAGGGGACGACAGAGGATGAGATGGCTGGACGGCATCACCGACTCGATGGATGTGAGTCTGAGTGAATTCCGGGAGTTGGGGATGGACAGGGAGGCCTGGCGTGCTGCAATTCATGGGGTTGCAAAGAGTCGGACATGGCTGAGTGACTGAACTGAACTGAACTAGTCACTAAGTTATTGTTTCACAAAGTACAGCTTTGGTGTATAACAGAGGGAAGTTTTACATTTTCTGAGCACTACTTTCAACCAGAGTGTGAGAGGCAAAACATTCAGAGGGGCTCATGGATTACTTTATGGATCCCAGGTGATTGCAGAATGGCCTTTCAACTGGACAAGTGGTGAAAATAAGTCACACTAACTGACTAACTCTTGAAAGTCCAGAGAGCCGCCTAGGAGAAAGATGAACAAAAAACAGCCAGGAAGAGTAAAGGTGACAAGACAGGTCTTGAAGGCTTGTGGGACTGGAAGGTAAAGGCTCCAGGGGAAACCATAGCCAAAGGAAAGCAACAGTTGAGCTAACTTGCAGGCACTGGTTCTGATTACAAAGCCAAACTGTCCAGATGCCAAACCTCAAACAAAGGAAGAGAGGCAAAGTAGTGGAAGAAAGAAGTAACGGGAAGGGAGGAGGGCAGGAAGCTGAAGGTAAGGGGCCACGGGCTGCACAGCGGGTAGAGACCCTGCCAGGGTGGCACAGGTCAGGGCCAGTCATGGCTCCCAGCAGAGCCAGGCTTCAGGATGGGAGGGTGAATAATGGCTGAACCACGCCAGCATCCCATGGCATCAGTGCATCACTGAGGTTCCATAACAATGACCTCGAGTCACCCAGAGCTGCAAGGCTCATGCACAACCTGCTTTCTTTTCTGAGTCAGGAAAGTATAACATTTCAGGAAGATATGTGTCAAAAAAGAGTCATAAGGTAAGATTTCAAAAATCCCCTCCTTAAAGGAAAGAGATGTTAGCTTTCTGAAACAAACAAAAAAACCCCACTCATTCCCAGACCATATTCAGTATGGAAAGCCATACTCTACTATGAACCTCATGATGTATAAGGGGTAGTGCAGGTCATTGCTTTTACTGAGCCTTTTCATAGTCCTAAACTGTAGTTGGTTCCTCTAGATTTCCCTCTGACTGAGTACAAGATTCTGAATTATCCTTGCACATACATGACAGTATCTGATCCCTGGAACAATTATTTTTACGATGTTGCGGGGTGAGGTAGGGCTGTGAAAATCTGATTTTTTTTTTTTTTGTCTGTTCAAGTGTTAATGGAAAAGTAGGGAAAGATGCATGAGGCTAACAAGCAGGTTTTATGAGGTCAGAGACCAGAATCTGCTGAATACTTAGCTGATTGTCTCAAGGGGTGATAATGACTTCCCATATAAAAGAATTAGAATGAAAAAAACTATACATGTCTTAGAATAAAGGCAATTTAATTCAGACATATCTCTGGGGAATGTGCTTCACAAATTTTCTCCTTTACAGCTTGACTGCACTTCTCAGGAAATGTTCCTGAAGGAAATGTGCCTGAAAGTCATCCCAGGAATGGAGGGCCGTTGCCTCTGGAGTAGGTCCACGTTTACCAGCGGTGGCAGTGCTTCAGGCCTTATTCCCAGGCATCAATAACTTTCTTTGAAAAAATACACTCATGTGCTAAGGCTGAACAGTGGTGCTTTTGGGGTGGTTAGAAAAGAAAGCTGTTATATATCTAAGTTTGCTTCTGGAATTTTCAAGATTTCTACAGTACATATATATTAAAACTGTAATAATGCAAAGCTCATTATAAAAAGAACTATATCCAAGCCATTGGGATACAGTTCATTACACAGAGGTTGGTGTAAAATTTGCTTGTTGTTGTTCAGTCACTAAGTCGTGTCCAACTCTTTGTAACCCAATAGACTGCAACATGCCAAGCTTCTCTGTTCATCATCAACTTCTGGAGCTTGCTTAAATTCACATCCATCCAGTCAGTGATGCCATGCAACCATCTCATTCTCTGTTGCCTACTTCTCCTGTTGCCCTCAGTTTTTCCCAGCATCAGGGTCTTTCCCAATGAGTCAGCTCTTCACTTCAGGTGGCCAAAGTATTAGAGCTTCAACTTCAGCATCAGATCTGCCAAACAATATTCAGGGTTGATTTCCTTTAGGATTGACTGGTTTGATCTCCTTGATGCCCAGGGGGCTGTCAAGAGTCTTCTCTAGCACCACAGGTTGAAAGCATCAATTCTTCAGTGCTCAGCCTTCTTTATGGTCCAACTCTCACATCCATACATGACTACTGGAAAAACCATAGCCTTGACTATATGGACCTTTGTCAGCAAAGTGATGCCTCTGCTTTTAAAAACACTGGGTTTGACATAGCTATTCTTCCAAGGAGCAAGCGTCTTTTAATTTCATGGCTGCAGTCACTGTCTACAT
This sequence comes from Redunca redunca, assembly GCA_006410935.1. Classification (NCBI taxonomy): domain Eukaryota; kingdom Metazoa; phylum Chordata; class Mammalia; order Artiodactyla; family Bovidae; genus Redunca; species Redunca redunca. The sequence goes on from SJYQ01002214.1 coordinate 16,308, forward strand.
TGATTTTAGAGCCCAAGAAAATGAAATCTGATACTGTTTCCACATTTTCCCCATCTATTTACCATGAAGTGATGGCACTGGATGTCATGATCTTAGATTTTTTAATGCTGAGTTTTAAGCCAGCTTTTTCACTTTCATCTTCATCAAGAGGCTTAGTTCCTCTTCACTTTCTGCCATTAAAGTGGTGTCATCTGCATACCTGTGGTTCTTGATATTTCTCCCAGAGATCTTGATTCCAGTTTGTGCTTCATCCAGCCCAGCATTTCACCTGATATCCTCTGCATATAAGTTAAGTAAGCAAGGTGACAACATACAGCCTTGACGTAGTCCTTTCTCAGTTTTGAACCAGTCTGTTGTTCCGTCTCCGGTTCTAACTGTTGCTTCCCGTCCTACATATTGGTTTCTCAGGGGGCAGGTAAGGTGGTCTGGTATTCCCATCTCTTTAAGAATATTCCACAGTTTGCTGTGATCCACACTTCAAAGGCTTTAGCATAGTCAATGACGTCAAAGTAGATGCTGTCTTGGAAGGTGCATGCTTGTTTACAATTTGCTTGCTTCTCCTAATTAATACAATAAGTGGAGTCAAAGGTGAAGTAATACCAGTTTTTCACAAGCTCCTCTGGTATGTTGATGCCTCTAAAATGTCTGGGAAATGTCCAAATCTAGTAAGGGATATCTCTTCTCTTGTATTCACAGACACACTTCTGTCTTTCATCTGTTTCAAAGTTTGTAAAGTGGATCGAGGAAACAGAGATCAGTAAACCATTGCTGGTTGGAGCTTTATGTCCTATGGTATTGTTGTATTTTGTTTTGCTTTCCAGAAACAAAACCAAAATGACAAACTAGCATGACTGAGAAATCCCAGACTCTCATTAACTATATTGTCTGGTTATGTCTAATTAAGCTTTCTTGGTGGCTCAGCTGGTAAACACTCTGCCTCCAATGTGGGAGACCTGGGTTTGATCCCTGGGTTGGAATGATCCCTATGTCTAATTAGAGCTCATTTAATTTTAAAGCTAGGCTAAAGATCAGGCTTCCCAGGGGACTTAGTGATAAAGAATCTGCCTGCAATGCAGGTGACACAAGAGATGTGGGTTCGATTCCTGAGTTGGGAAGCTTTCCTGGAGAAGAAAACTGGCAACCCACTCCAGTAGTCTTGCCTGAAAAATGCCATGGACAGAGGAACCTGTTGGGCTACAGTCCATGGAGTTGCAAAGAGTTGGACATAACGACTAAACAACAACAGAAGCTAAAGATCCTTTTCATTTTTGAAAAATGTAAAGGATATTCATTTATTTAATTTATTTTCTGTTGGTTGCACTGCATGGCATGTGGGATCTTAATTCCCCAACTAGGGATCGAATCTGCACACCCTGTATTTGAAGCCTGAGTCTTAACCAGGGAAGTCCCTTAAAGATGTATTTTAAAACAGTTATATATCAGACTAGTTCCAAATTAGGAAAGGAGCACTTCAAGGCTGAATACTGTCAGCCTGCTTATTTAACTTATATGCAGAGCACATTGTGTGAAATGTCAGGCTGGATGAAGCACAAGCTGGAATCAAGAGACACCACCCTTACAGCAGACAGCAAAGAAGAACTAAGGAGCCTCTTGATGAAAGTAAAAGAGGAGAGTGAAAAAGTTGGCTTAAAACTCAACATTTAGAAAAATAATATGGTATCCAATCCCATCATTTTGTGGTAAATAGATGGGGAAACAGTGAGATACTTTATTTTTTTTTGGGGGGGGAGGCTCCAAAATCACTGCAGATGGTGACTGCAGCCATGAAATTAAAAGATGCTTGCTCCTTGGAAGAATAGCTCTGACCAACTAGACAGCATATTAAAAAGCAGAGACATCACTTTGCCAACAAAGGTCAGTCTAGTCAAAGCTGACTGGTAGTCATGTATGGGTGTGATAATTGGACAATAAAGAAAGCTGAGCACTGAAAATTGATGCTTTTGAACTGTGGTGTTGGAGAAGATTCTTCAGAGTCCCTTGGACTGCAAGGAGATCTAACCAGTCCATCCTAAAAGAAATCAATTCTGAATATTCATTGGAAGGACTGATGCTGAAGCTGAAACTCCAATACTCTGGCCACTTGATGAGAAGAGCTGACTCATTGGAAAAGACCCTGATGCTGGGAAAGATTGATGGTGGAAGGAGAAGGGGATTACAGAGGATGAGACGGCTGGATGGCAGCACTGGCTCAATGGCATGAGTTTGAGTAAGCTCCAGGAGTTGGTGATAGACAGGGAAGCCTGGCGTGCTGTAGTCCATGGGGTCGCAAAGAGTTGGACATGACTGAGTGACTGAACTGACTGACTGAATAGAGGCTGAAATCTTTCAAAAGTTGGATGCCATGATCGACCTGTCTTAGTTTTTAGAGACTGCACTGACATTTAAAGGCTGGGGCTGGGGATGGGGAAGAGAAATGTGCAAATTATCTCTTGAGGGATATATGATGGTAGCTTCAGCTTTCAGAGCGGAGTGGGGCGGGGCTGGGCACAGTCTGATTGTCACAGTAGAATGGACAGGAGGGCGGCTGCATTGTCCAGTGCTGCCCTTGAGAGTCACTTCCTCAAATAGTAAATGGACACAATAATGTTTGCCTCTGCATTCACCTTCCTCTACTGTGGTTGCAACCACTTCCACATTCTTTGTTAATAAACCAGAATGCAGAATGGAAATATTCTGGCAGGCTAGCATGGCCAATAGAAGACTTCCACGTCTCCATGTGTCCTGACCTTGAATGAGGAGATCTAGATTGGAAGAGAGCGCCTCTGCAAACCAGCTCATCATGTGTGACTATGTTCTGTTGTCCCCTGTCTCAGGGGCAGCTACTGCAGACAGCTTATTTATGGTCAACTTAGGAAAAGCTAAAGCAGGAGCCAGATGCTTTTCCTGTGATCTTTTTAATTCTTCAATGTAACTTCATTTCTCTGTATGATGTTATTACTTCTATAGGCTCTTACAGCACCAAAGATGATTCATAAATATGTATAAGTGAGAGCTGCTCATTAAAGGATCTTTATTAAAATTATCCTTTTGTAAGAATACTGTCATTGCTAAAATAAGTGAGATTCAAAACTCCAAAAAAGAATAAAAGGACCAGGGAAGTTGATAATATAACAATATTAAGTCACTTTTGACTCTATCTATTGTCTTAATCAGATTAATCTGGTTAGGAGAGGCAGGCCAACTGGATATGAACTCTCCCACAATGGCTTGGGTATAGTTTTCTTTTTTTAAAAAAATGAACTTTGTTTAATTATGGTTGCGACCCCATGGACTGTGTAGCCCACCAGGCTCCTTCGTCCATGGAATTTTCCAGGCAAGAATACTGGAGTGGGTTGCCATTTCCTTCTTCAAGGGATCTTTCCAACCCAGGGATTGAATCCCAGTCCTCCACATTGCAGGCAGACGCTTTACCATCTGAGGCACCAGGGAAGCCTCCCTATTATGGTTGCAATATATATGTATCATAGAAAATTAGAAAATTCAGACAAGTAAACTTAAAAAAAAACAAACAACTTCCTCTTAAATAAATATGGAAGTCTAAAAAAAATTTGAACAAATCCTCTTGCTAGGAATCAACACTTCACAGCAGCCGACCTCCCAGCGTATCTTTGTGAGGTCAGGACAGCACTGTGGGTCGCACTGTCCTGAAATCTGAGGGAGGTGGCCTGCGTTCTCTTGGCCAACACCTTAGGAACTTATGTTGGGAAGGAAGAGACAGCCAGAATCTTTAGCGTATGGACAGTACAGGCTTTTTACATTGGAAAAATGCATATATAAAATGCATATCTCACATGCCTCGACTAAAACCCAGTGCAGCCAACCTAGGTTTTAGTCAAGGCATGTGGGATCTAGTTCCCTGACCAGGGAGCGAACCTGCTCCCCCTGCTTTGGGAGCATGGAGTGTTAGCCACTGGACCAGGAAAGTCCCTGAAAAATGTATATTTAAATTAATGGCCAGCTAGAGGCTTGTGCCAGTGAAAGAGGGTCTGGGCGGAGAATCTGAGGTGACTCAGACCTTCAGGGCAGGATTTGGCTTTCACCTTTCACTCCCTTCCAGAATTCCGATGCAGCCGAGGAGAGCTGACTCTCCAGCGGTCTGGAAGAGACCACGTCCCTGGGAGGACGATTTAGTCCCGGGAGATTCCATGGTTGTCTTCAAGATATGGAGATATCTAGGAGGAAATAGAAGTATTTTATGGACTTCCCAGGCGGCTCAGTGGTAACGAATCCATCTGCCAATTCAGGAGACCCAGGTTCAATCCCTGGGTCAGGAAGCTCCCCTGGAGAAGGAAATGGCAACCTACTCCAGTATTCTTGCCCAGAGAATTCCATGGCCAGAGGAGCCTGGTGGACCACAATCCATGGAGTCACAAGGAGTTGGATACCACTGAGGCATCTGAGCACGCACACGCCAGAAGCATTTTATATGCTGAAGCCATTTATTCTTTTAGACTCTTTAAAGTCTGTTCATAGTTATTGGGAAAAAATGTTACTGTCTTCCACAGAACATTTTTCCAGCCTTATCTAAGTCACGGATTTTGCTCATTTTTCTCTCTCAAATTTACATTGCATACAATGTGTACCATGAAAATTGCCATGAAACACCCAGGTTTTACATTTTGCTGACTGAAAAACAAAAATAAAATCAAAATTCAAACCAACAAAGTCATAAACAAGGCTTCTAAAAGCAATGGGGAAGTGAGAGGAAGGGGTAAGTTCAAATACTACTGCTCGATGGGGACTGTAGTAGGCACATTCGTATATTAGCTTGTTTAATCTTCAGAATAACACTGTGAGGTACTATGGTCTCCTCATTTACAAGTGAGGAGAATGAAGCTCAGAGAAAGAAAGGTCACAGAAAATAGGGTCTTCTAGACAAGGGACAGAGCCAACGTTTTCAACTGCCACCTGCTTGAAATCCAAGCTCATGCCTTCTCCTCCTGCTACACCAGTTTTCAGATGCCCTCAACCCTCCTGTACCAAAATTGTACATTTTCATTTCTTCTCACTGCCTGGAAACAAGGGGCATCATCAAGATGACATTGTCAGGGACTTCCCACTGGAAATAAAATTCAGAGACCAGAAAGAATCAGCTGTGTTAGCAGGCTCAGACCAATCTATCGTTTTCTTAGGGTCTCTGCCAATCAGAATGAGAAACCATGGAGTACTGCTTTGTGTATTTACCAGAAGAGGTTTCACAAGGGTGTGAAAGTAGAAGACAAGTCCCCCAAATAGAGCTCTTGAATCGAGAAGCTATTTGCAGCAGAATGTCAGAGCTCACATGGAAAACTGCGTTAAAAACATGTGGAGAACATTCAAGTTCAGCTAGGGATGTTTACAAAGGCAGAGAGTTCAGAAAGGTTTTCTCTTAGATTTGTGCTCCTTTCTGATGTTATCTTGTTGTTACGAAACACCCACATGCAACCTGATAGTAAACCGACTAAATGGAGCGTTCTGAAAGAAACAGAGAGGTTTCAAAATCAAGTAAGCAAATGTGGTTGAAAGGTAATTGCTGTCATAGGCTTTAAAAGTAATTTTTTTTTTATACTGTGAAAGAAGATGCAAAACAAATCCAATGTTTAGGGCAGGAAAACAGGGATCCTATTGGTGGAAGGAGGTAGGTCTTACAGACAATGAGGAGGTTCTAGGGCCATGTGGTCCTGCCTCAAGCTCCTTCTCTCTCCATCTCTGAATATGCTCAGGGAGCTCCTTGGCTGTGATTCAGGATCTTCAGGGTTTCCACCCTGTGTCCTGCTCAGAGCCAGGAAGACACATATAATCAGTGCTCTGACTCACCTGTGCACAGTTCCAGCCATATCCCCACTGCCAGTCATATCAAGGAGCTGTATGTGAATAAAGAAGCATTTTGGACATCAAATTCTTATGCTCATGACCAGTCTCTGACCCTGGTGGGGACTGGCACCATCCCATTAATCGTCACTGCAGAAAGAATGTGTCCCTACTTCTGGGACATCTCAGGAACCTTCAGAACTTTCTCCAAGAGAGAATAAACTAGACCAGGCAGGGAAAAGGTGGGATAAGGTCACTAAAAGGTTAAGTCAGGTCCTCATTAACCCCACCAGTGGGGGAAGGCCCCAGAGTGGACCATTCAGAGCTCCAACTGCTTCATTTTCAGATGAGCAAACCCAGCTCAGAGGCACAAGCTCAAAGGAAGTAATTCTCAGATGCACCATTATTTCATACACCATTAAAATTCAGTCATTGATTGTGAGATGCATCCAAGTTTCAGAGGTGGTAAACATAAAGGAAAAAAAGTGGGTGCCTTAGAATGGGTGAGACATACCAAGTCACTTACCCTCAAATGCTCGGAGCTCAGTTCTTAGGGTTCCCCACCCCCCACCTCCACTACACTCTGCAGCTCCATTCATGGACAGAAAATCCAAAGCTGAGAGCCTAGGTGACTTATTCAAAATCACTGAGCTAATAAGGAGAGAGGCAGGACTCCAGCTAGACCCAGGACCCCTTCAAGGTGGTGCCCATGACTTGCTCCAAGCTATTGACCTCTGGCTCTGGGAAACTAAGCTGAATTCCTCTGCAGAAGGTTTGTCTCTTGACTAGGTTTTACTTATGATAATATGAAAATTAATAAACTGCTGCCTTGAATACTTGCAGAGAGGTTGACAGTAACTGGGGTGGGCGTTTGCCAGTGCAGAGGACATTGCCTCTGGATTTACAGTGTGCTCAGGAAAATCTACTGAGTAGGTAATCCACAGGCCCGGGGATTAAAGAGCTACTTCTTGCAGCTAGATCTGATGTTTTATTAGGTCATACTGGAATATGGGAGAGGGCTGAGAACAATTCTGTTTTTCATGAGCCTGATCTTTTCCTCCACCCCAAAGTTAGCGTGCTAAGATTCCTCCAAAACTCCTGTGCCAATGAATAAATGGTGAAAGCTTAGTCTGCTTGTCACTACAAGCTCCAGGGACTGACGTGGGAACTCTTCAGCCCCAGGTGGCCCTCAACCCCCTTGAGAATAGGGACAAGGCCACACAAGAGGACAGCACTTCTTACAGGGCCTTTTCTGCCCAGGCTGGCATCGAGGCATAAATTAGACTTGGAAGAGAAAGATCTGGAATGTCTCATCTGGCTGGTGCTCCAGGAATCCCAGACACTTTATACTTCCCATTCACACACTGTCACTTTGAAGTTTAACTTAGGGAGGCAGAGCCTCTAATTCCTCACACTGGGACAAGCTTCCTTTAACTCAAAGTGTTCCAACATCTGGGTTACAGGTGAACCTAGCCCAGTGGCTGGTGCATCCAGCCTCACTTGGCTGGCCCCTGTAAGGTGCCCTGGGAACTCAGCCCACAGATCATCTCATGAGGAGGGTGCGGTGCACTGTGATCTCAAAAACAGTGGGAAACCCAACCCGTGGCTCCCTGGCCACTCTTGCTGCCAGCAGCCTGTTGGCAAGGCGGTGGGGAGTGCCCGAAGAGATGGAGCCGTGGGCAGGAATAAAGGCCTGGCCTTCTCGGGGGGTATTTGGTTCCATCACTCCACTGCCTGGTCTTCTGGCCTTTATTGTCTTTGCCTTCTCTGACCTTGTAAAGAAAGGCAACACTCTCAGAGCTGTGCCTTCAAACAAGTTGCTGGAGAGAATGTATCACTGCCCTTGAGATGCTGTTCTGACCACCAATATGGGCACTTTAGCTCTTGTGATGACACGGGAGGCTGTCTGCCCCTCTCCACCCTTGTCTGGCTCTGGAGGAGCCCTGCATGGGTCTGAAAGGCAAGACCTGGGTGCTGGTGCTGGATAAGATGGAGTGCCGCTGCCTGCAGATGTGGTGTTTGCTTTATCCAGGTTTATCTGCCTATTATCCAGCAACCTGAATAATACAGCCTTCTCTGTGCTGGACTGTACTTCCTGCCTCGGGGGTCCCTGCTGGTCTATATGCTGAGCAAGAGTTATGGTTTGTGCTTTCCCCCAAATGCCTTCAAAACCTTTTTAAGCAACCTGACACAGCCGGGAAGGTGCCCCAGACCCCCGAACGTGAACACCAGGGTCCGTGTGCTTGGCTTTTCTGGGCACTGCTGAAAGTGAGATGGAGTGGCAGAAGGACGTCAGATGCCCCCCATCGCCCTACCCTCTTCCTTGCCAGGAGAAGCCCTATGTTCACATACGGTGGTGACCTTGACAACAGCTACCTGCAAGTAGAGACCTGCAGTCAAAACACAGCTTAATGCATGTCTGTACGCAGTTGAGTCTGGGTCTCTGTCTAGAATGTTATTTCTATTTTTGAACATGAACGGCTTTGCAAACAAGTGCATCCTAGTCTATAATTGGCTTACACAGCATTTCTTTTTCTGTTCTTTCTTTCTTTCCTTTCTCTCTCCTTTCCTTTTTTTTTCTTTTGATCTCTCTTTCTTTCCCTTTACAAAGAAATATTTTTACAAGCGTGGCTTTTACTCCTGAGCTGTACATTAAAATCATGCAGTGACGTTATAATATTACCAACATTCAAGCTCATCCCCAGTTTCGGGTTAAGTGCTCTGAGATGGGTGGTAACACTGAAATGACAGTGTCAAATCTCAACACACTGATCGTGCAGCTGGAGACGTTCTCAGTTCCTCACAGCCTTTCTTAAACCTGGGAAAGCACCACGACTCTCGGTATGAGTGGAAACCAACAGCCCTATAGATTTGCCTGTATTTCTAGGATACAATTTTGACACCTTCCTAAACTCAAGCTGGGTTTGACTCTGCCCAGTGAAATTACACCATGTACTTTGCTATCTTTGAGTGCTGAGGAGACAGAAGTACATGATCAAAAAGAAAAGTTCCTTCTTTTGTACTAGAGAAAAAAAGAAAGAAAACTGGCAAAAGGAAACATAACAGACAGTTGATCCTAAAGTGCCTTTTCCCTCTGTAGTCAGAGGGGCCATGGCAGGGGGTGGAGGCTGGCTCCACAATTAAATACTGTTTCAGTTAATTTAAGTGCCAGTATTATTTTCCCCTCCTTTTCTTCTTCCATGCACACTGACAAATAATCAGGGTATGACATGTGAAACTTTCAAAACTCATTTGACGTTGAGGTGGTATAGAATTCAGGAAGCACAGAAGTCTTATTACAGAGAACAGTACCCACACAGAAGATGAGGCATAAAACCAGAATAAATCGACTTCCTTATTTCCTGACCTGTACAAACTTAATTATCCAGACCTGATATTTTAGTAATCTGATTTCCAAATGATGCAATGTTCTTTCCCTTAATTTTTCTTGAGACAAATGCTCTAATTTTATTTGTAGCATTTGGGGGAAAGTAAAGTTCAATGTCTAATTTTTTTCAGATATATTTAGGGCAATTTTCCTCTTTCTAGGAGACAAAATAGAGAAACAGAAATGGGATCAAATTTTATAAATAAATTATGACTGGCTTGTCCTTAAATATTATAAACTGCTGAAAAGAAATGAAGTCATAGACATAGATTAATTTTATTTTGAAAGCTGGCTAAGAGGTGGCATTAAAATTAAAGAACTTTGCAAGAAGGAAAATGAAGGGAGGGTGAAAAAAACCCTGTGAAGACTTCAGAAATAATGAGACGTTTATATTTTTTTGCCTGCCTCTTCCAAGACATAAGGCTCCTGTGTTTGCTGCTTTATTCACTAGTGGGATACTAAAAAACCACCAATGTTAGGGTAAAGGCTGACAACTTGTCAGTGTATTGCTTAATAATGGTTACATTTTGCCCAATATACTAGCCACCGTTTCACCTTCTCCATATATTAAAATATCCCCTAAGGGAAAAAACACAATTTCAGTAACAGCAGAACAAGAGGACCTTACAGGTAGACATATATTTTCTTGGATTTTATGACCTTCTTTTATGTCCTTTCAGAATTTATTTAAGAGTTGGGAGAGTCAGAATGTGTTAGCTTATGAAGTTTTTTTTGGAACTGAAACCAAACAAAAAACAAAAAAAAACAACTTTGAACTGAAGTTTTCATCAGCTAGGTCCATGTGCCAATGTCAACCTCCATCAACCCTTCCCCCAAGCTCTCCCCATGACACAGTCTATCTCTCTGCAGATGGAGCTCTAAGCTGCCCCACAGCCAAAGCCAGGTGGAGAAATGGGGCTATTGTGAAGATAATTTTAGGCCAGAATACAGGCCAAAAACCAAAACTGGTTCTGCTTGATATTGCCTGGCTGTCCTCATTTCCTCACTTGGCTTTATGTGGAAGCACACTGATCCAAAACCTACCCAAATGACAAGTAGCCATGACATTTTACACCAAGAGTAATGCAAATGGGGACTGAGCTTATTGATTTTTGCAAAGCCCTGCAGACCTGGACATGTTAGTGTGAATGAATGTGCTGGGCCGGCCTGGAGGGAAATAAAGCCCTCCTGGCCCTTGACCTCAACCAGCAGATGATGGGATTCGTGTTTGCTCCCTAAGTAAAGTCCTGACATCTGCATAAGGATCTTTTGACTGGAACAATGACTTCTACTCTGAGAAAAGAACTGCCTAATGGATTCTAGGTACCAAACCATCTGTAAAATTACAGGCCAGATTCTCAAAGCCTGTTGTCTCTACACCCACAACCCAATCAATTTGGGAGGAAACTGGCTCATATAACATCACCCAGAAAAGCCAATGGCCAAGATCCAGATGCTGAATGTGAAATCACAGGTGGAATCTGCTCCCAGGCTGCACTATGCCAAGACTATGAAAGAAAGTGAAAGTCACTCAGTTGTGTCTGACTCTTTGCAACCCCATCAGCTTTATTGTCCCTGGAATTCTCCAGGCCAGAATACTGGAGTGGGTAGCCTTTCCCTTCTCCAGGGGATCTTACCAGCACAGGGATCAAACCCAGGTCTCCCACATTGCAGGTGGATTCTTTACCAGCTGAGCTATCAGGGAAGCCCCCCAAGACTATGGATGCGACTGTGGATGCAACCAAATCACCTGGATAGGAATCAAGCAGGGTAAATGCTCTTAATATAACATCATTCAAATGGGAATCACATGGCATGATTGATGATGATAAAGCCCCTCTCAACCTAAGTCAGGTTCCTCTGAACCCTCTTCTTGTCTTGACCTCAACCTTGGGGCCCCTCTGTGCCCTTCCTCATCCTGTCTGTGGCCTGCCTAGCCCAGTCTGGTAAAAGGAGAAGGGGGTGGCAGAGGATGAGATGGTTAGATAGCACCATTGACTCAGTGGAGCAAAATCTAGGAGGTAGCTGAGGAGAGAGGAGCCTGGAGTTCTGCAGTCCGTGGGGTCACAGAGTCGGACATGACTTTGTGACTGAACAACAAAAACTAGCCTAGTGTGAGCCAGAATCCTGCTAAGTCCGTTTGATGAACCACCCCTGCCCCCTTGATTTCTCATCACCTTGGATATCTGAGCAAGTTCCTCATCCCTCACCTTTGGTGTACTTGGCCTGCTTTTGGCAAGATTCCTGCTAAGTTGCTTTAGTGAGAAGCCCCCTCTCCTTGATATCTCTTCTTAATGATTTTCCATCCATTGACCCGCTCACCCTGCTCCTTGGCTATAAATCCCCATTTGAAATTGTTGTATTCAGAGATAAGCCCCATCTCTCTCCCCTGTTTCTATAGTCTTGACTCCTATTTCAATGGTCTTGAATAAAATCTTTCTCATCATTTCAACAAGTGTCAGAATATTTTTTTTTTCCTTTAGCAGTGATGACCGTGCTACATGAGGGAGCCAAAACCTTGACCTTTGGTAACAGGGACACTGACAACAAATGTCACTGTCTGCTTAGCACGGAGTTTTCCTTTTCGTGATTACTTTGCTTAAATAAACTAAACTAAAACAAAACAAAACAAACAAACAAAAAAAACTTTAGTAATTTATTTTACTTCCTTCCCCTACTAGTTTAACAAAGAGCCAACATTGACTATTTTAGTTTTGAGGTTTTATCTTTAAATAAACTGCTTATTTTGGAATAATTTTAGATTTACAGAAAGCAGTCACTATTTTAGTCATGAGGCTTTACCTTTAAATAAACTGTTTGTTCTGGAGGAATTTCAGATTTACAGAAAAGTTGCAGGAGTGTTGCAGACAACTGCCCCTTACCCCTCATCCAGTTTCATCACTGTTAACATCCTACTTTTGTCAAAACAAAGAAATTATCATTGATATATGCCTATTAAACTTTTAATTAAAACCAATATTAATTGGACTTTATTTGGATTTCATCGTTTTTCCATTTATGTCCTCTCTCTGTTCCAGGTACTACATTACAATCAGTTTTCCTGACTCCCTAGTCTCCTCTTGTCTGTGATGGTGTTTCAGTCTTTCTTTTTTCATTACTTTGACAGCCCTGAGGAACACTGGTTAGGTGTCCAGGAGAAAGGGATTTCCAGGTGGCATTAGTGGTAAAGAACCTGCCTGCCAATACAGGAGGCAGAAGAGATGTCGGTTTGATCCCTGGGCTGGGAAGCTCTCTGATAGGAGGGCATGGTGACCCACTCCAGTATTTTTGCCTGGAGAATCCCATGAACAGAGGAGCCCGGCGGGCTACAGTCCATGGGGTTGCAAAGAATTGGACACGGCTGAAGGGACTTACCACACATGCACATCCAGGAGAATATCTCCCAGTTCTGTTGATCTGATGTTTTTCTCATTAGACAGAGGCTATGGGTTTTTGGAAAGAATATCATAGAAGTGTCCTTTTCATTACATGATCATGTTTTTTGTGATTGTTCTGAGTATTGCAACTGCGGCAGCTTTTGCTAGTTAACCTTTAAGTAAGACTCTTCGAATTCCACAGCTATCCAAAGGGAAACCTATCACCCAAGGCATCAGTGAGGAATTTTGCTGAAGATTTTTCATGATGGAAGGTGGAGGATGGAGAAAGTGACATGGCATAGAACAGAGCACAAGCTAATGAAAATCACCACTAATAGCAGTGTTTCCCCTTTTTGCCCAGGAGGTTCAACCCACATGGCCTCTACTTGCCTGGAATCCCCCAACTCCAACCCACCTACAGCCCAGACCTCGTCAACTCCCATCTCATGCATGTTTACACCCATCATCCTAGTCAGCAAAGGCGCTTCTGAAGACCCATCTGCACAGAAGGAACCCGGAGACAGTAGATAAGAAATAATTTTTTTTTCAATCACAAATAGCTGTCCTTCTTTTCCACAAAAGAAAGTTAAAAACAAGTTTTTTTGTACCTACAATCTGTCAGACAAGAAATGACTTCCACACAATATCCACGCATTCACAATGAAATGGAGAGTTGAGCAAATTGTCTTGGCCCTGGTTTCGGGGTGGCAGGAGTAAGGTGTAGAGGTGGGAGGGGGTGGGATGAGTGGAGCTTTCGTTTTCCTAAATATTCAATATTGGCTTTTTTCACAGTCACGTTTACGAGGCAACCACAGATTCATTCATTACTTTGCTTTTGTTGTCAGTCACGCTCAGCTGTGTCCCAGCTAGTCTTCAGGCAATACCACCCCTAAACCATCCACTGAAGGAGAAGCTAACATANTGTGTGTGTGAGAAAGATGGTATGTGTGTGAGAGAGTGTGAGAAAGAGTGTGTGTGTGTGAAAGAGAGAGAGTGTATGTGTGTGTGTGTGAGAAAGAGTGTATGTGTGTGGGAGAGAGAGTATGTAAGAAAGAGTGTGTGTGTGTGTGAGAGAGAGAGAGAGTTTGTGAGAGGGAGATTTTCAGGGAGTGGGGAGGTGCTAATTTGCTTTTTGAGGGTGGAGGTCAGGGAATGTTTATCTGAGGAGTAGCTTTTGCAGGAGATCCTAGTGACTCAGATGGTAAAGAATCTGCCTGCAGTGTGGAAGACCCAGGTTCGATCTCTGGGTCGGGAAGACCCCCTGGAGAAGGGAATGGCAACCCATGCTAGTATTCTTGCCTGGAGAACTCCAAGCACAGAGGAGCCTGGTGGGCCACAGTCCATAGGGTCACAAAGAGTCAGACACGACTGAAAAACTAACACTTTCATTTTCAAGGAGTGAGTAAGAACGAGCCAAACTGACTGAAAATCACAGTTAAGGCTGAAAGGGGAGCCTGGAGGAATCTTCTAGAACCGCAGACAACAGTGTGTCTGGAGCAGAGAGTTCAGCAAGCCTGCACGCCAAGAGAAGACTGAGTTTAAGATTGTGAAGGCCCTTCTCCATGCAGGGCGTGATGGCAAGTGCTCATGAGGGCAAGAGTTAAGGACCTCTTCCACTTCACAGTAGAGCGCTGTGAGACCTAAGAATAAGTCAGTGCTAGCGACTTAGCAGCAGCAGCAGCAGCAGCAGCAGCTGACCTGCCCATGCCTCCCTCAGCTATGCACCCTGCCCCTGCTTGACCCGCCCAAGGCTCAGGAAGGAAGAACCAGGCTGCAAACCTTCAGGTCAGCTCCTGGACACCACATGCCACTCCTCACCAGGGTCTGCAACAGAGAAGGGCTGAAGCTTCTGTCCACAGAGGAAAGAAAGAGCTATATTTGTAGACCAGGTACCACAAGAGGCCCCCAGCAGATCTGCCTCTGAGTTTAAGGATGACTACACTGGTTGTTGCAAGGACTTGTGTCTGTATCTGATCATCTCTCTTCAACCAATGACTTTCTAAGTGAGTTGTTCAATCACCTTAGTGTTCCAAGGATAAAGAATTTAAGTTCATATTTTATAAATACTAAAAGAAGGTCTTTGTTGACACTTTGTTTTAACCACCAGGCAAAGTAACAACAACAACATCAATAATACTCCAGTATAACTACAACAAAAAAGTACTAGTAACGAAAACAGTGGTCTGGGCATTTTGTTCTAAATGAGCTGTTGCCAATACATAGAGTTTCCCATTAGCATGTGTCAAAATCAGGGACTAAGATATCTGTCAGTGAGTTATGGATTATTGGGGATCTAATGGGTACAGCATGTGTATGAGGAAAAAAGGAGCAGAAATGTACATGGTGGGGAAAAGAGGGGTGGCTGATGGTGACACCAGAAACCATGAAGCTTAGGCGACAGACATACTTTCTTAAGTGGAGAGGGCAATCTGACCAAACTTCAGGATGGTAAGAGCCTGGCCCAGGAGGCCAGAAGACCTGCTGGGTTCTACTGCTAAGTCTTTTTAGCTGTGTGACCCTGGGAAAGTCAGTTTTCCTCTCTGAGCCTCCATTTCCATATTTGAAAAATGGTAGTGGTGGGGGTGGGGGTGGGGGAAGAACGAGGAAAGTTTATATCAATCTCTAGAGTTCCTTGTACATTAAACATTCTATGATTTCATGACTCTGCACCTTCGCTGTCTTACACAGTAGTATTTGAAGTTAATAAAATCAAACAAAAACTGCAGTTTCTCAGCTAAACTGGTCACATTCAAATGCTCAGGAGCCAGATGCAGCTAATGGCTAATCAACTGGCTGGTGCAGAAGGAGAACTTTTCCATTTTCACAGAGTTTTACTGGACAGCCCAATAAAACTCTCTTTATGAAAGACACTTGAGAAGTCTAATACGAACACTATTCACATTTTCAGTTATTGATTTTATTGTAAAATTAATGATTGCTATGATGGCTACAGCTACTAAGAGTAGACATTTACTGAGCACTACTACTGCTGGAATTGTAGCAATTAGCCTATTTTTGTTTCAACCCCACAACTCTCTGAGAGAGGTACTGTTAGTTTCTTCATTTTATAAATGAGGAAAACAAGATTCAGAGTGATAATGTGTGTTGTTCGGAGCCACATCCGAGAAGTGGCAGACCTAGGCCTTGAGTCTTTTGACTGTTGTCATCCAGACTCCTGACGTTTCACCCTGGCTCCAGTTTTGATCTCTGGTCTTGTTGTTTTATGGCCCAGCCTCATGGATTCCTCACACTCCCCTGTTGTGGATACAGGGCCTTGGCACATGCTTTGTCTAGGATGCTCTCCATCTCCTCCTTTCCTTTGTTTGTAAATTTCCTATTTATCTTTTAAAAATATCTAGATATTACTGCTACTTTTCTATCTGGCAAAATAGTTACCCTGTCTGCTTTGTTTACATTACACTCCCTTCATACCTCAAACATGGAACCCACCATACTGTATTATAGTATCTGTTGGGAAGTCTGGTCTTCCACCAGATGGTTAGTGCATTCAAGATGAAGTGCGTGCCCAGTACTCTCAGTTTAAAAAAAGGTGCTGAGTCAATGCTTGCTAAATGAAAATGTCAAAATCTCTAAGATTGAATCACCACTTCTCTCAACTGCTTCCGCTTACCCTGATTCATTCCACTTTCCCTGGCACTTGCAGTTTAGATGCATTCCCTATCTCCATGCAGAGGGCTCCAGGGCCTTCAGCCAGGGAGCAAAGTTAAATATGAATATACACACATATATAGTCATCTTGCAGACAAGTAATTCTTCCCAAGTCTCTCTGTAAGCAGATTGTCACCTACCAGCACGGAAATACTGACACTTCCCACCAGTTCTGGTGAAATTTTGTCCACATTTTCTGCCACACACCAGGCCTGGGTAGTACACTGGGCAACTTGCTTATGGCAACAGAGGCCATTCAGAAATACTGCAGGCCAACATGCTGCAGCTTGACCGTGGCCTTGTTTCAACCCTTCCCCAAAGCAACAGGACTTCAGCAGCAGTATAAAGTGAAATTAAAAGTATTTACAAGGGTCTTGTTCAGTTGCTAAGTCTTGTCCAACTCTTTTTGACTCTCATAGACTGCAGCACGCCAGGCTTCCCTGTCCTTCTCTATCTCCTGGAATTTGCTCAAACTCATGTCCATTGAGTCAGTGGTGCCATCCAACCATCTTGTCCTCAGTCATCCCCTTTCTCCCCTCTCCTCAATCTTTCCCAGCATCAGGGTCTTAATGCGCAGATAAAAAGACCCCTGGCCACCCCACACCTTCTCCCTGGGACCAGAACAGCACCACCCAACTCCCTGCCCTGAAGCTACTCACACCAGACAGAAAATGGAAGAAAGTTACTCCTGTCTTCCTTGTCCTCTAAAACTGTACTGACACCTCTATTGAGAGTCATCTTTTTGCTTCTACATTTTAAAAAGACCTGAATTAGGTTAAAATCTAAAGTTAAAAAATCTAAATCTAAAAAAAAAAGAATAAATAAAAACCCTAATTGATTTACTATGCTAAGAATTGTTATCAGAATAAAGTGTAAGAAGAGAACAATTATTTATTGAAGACCTCCTGCATATCTATATTGTTCTGGGTAAATTAATCTTATAAGTCAACAGTTCTAAAAGATAGGTTTTGTTAAGTGAAAGTCACTCAGTTATGTCTGACTCTTTGTGACCCCTTGAATAGTCCGTGGAATTCTCCAGGCCAGAATACTGGAGTGGGTTGCGGTTTCCTTCCCCTAGGGGATCTTTCCAATTCGGGGATCAAACCCAGGTCTCTGCATTGCAGGCAGATTCTTTACCAACTGAGCTACCAGGGAAGCCCTAAAGATATGTTTAGTGATCATGTTTTACAGCTGGAAACATGGAAGCCCAGGAAAGAAGTGCTGACTAATCCGAAAGAGTATGGGTTTAATAGCTGAGAGATCTGGGTTCAAATTTGGAATCCATTATCTCTGTGGCTCTGGAACAATGACTGGACCTCTTCAAGCCTCTTTTTTCTCATTCAGAAGTAGAAACCAAGAGCACCAACCTTCCAGGGCTGTTGTAGATTTGGATAAGAAAATGTGTATAAGGTGCCTAAACATGATGGCAAGCATCTTACTGGGTTTCATGTTAGCTTCCCGTCCTCTTGGCTTGTCGCCAAAACAGCAGGGCTGGAGTTCAAAAGCGGGATCACAGGACCCAAACCAAGTTCTTTGCATGTCTATAATGAGAACATTTTGGAGACGCTGATCTACCACTGCAGTGACAAAATCAAACTAGTTGAAGTTGAGCCGTTCTTACCTTTGTACTGGCAAAACACTCTATTGTTTTATATATCTATGTCCAGATGTAAATCTTTCAAAAGTCAAAATCGAAACAAATAAATCATGCATTTCTCCAGTGTATTATAATGTGCCTTCAGTACAGCCTGATCACAAAAATACCTCTTCCAGCCACTTAACATCATATAACTATTTAGGCAAAAGGTTTAACATTGGCAGAAGATAATAGAACAATTATTGGGTTTCAGTGCCTATTGAATTTGCAAAAGGTAAGTAACACATAAGGAGAAATAATAGCCTTTCTTGTCCTAAATTTCTCTCATAGTCTCCCTGTTTTGAAGTAGGCTCTGTTTGCTTCTAGAAAAAAAAAAAAAGTAAGTCCACAGAAAAAGTTCTTGCAAAAAGGTGTTGGCTGTGTTTAGAACTGGGGAGGAGTTTAGTCTTGCTATTTTCTTGCTGGTTAGAGATATATTTGTCCTTTGCTTGGTATGCAGAAAGATTCTGAACTTCTAGAAAAAAAATCTACACTCCAGGGAACACACTGCTTATTTTACCATAGAATTTATTTTGCAGACAGCTTCTCCAACGCTTAAGTCTATGAAAATGGTCTGACCTGACCACATATGTCCCAGCCAGTATACCCATCGCTTACATCCAATGCCATGAGAATATTGTAGAAACAGCTGTGCTGCCATGAACAGGTGCAGAGTTGGAGTCCTGAGATCAGCACTGCTTTCTGGCTCTGCCCCTTTCTCTGTGGCTTTGGACATGTCGTCTCACTTCTATGAGTCTTGATTTTGCTCGTCTATATAATGGGGGTACTGGCTGACTGCCAAGAACTTGTGAAGACTGGGTAGCATTTTGTACCTGAAAGCTCTGTGGAATCCACAAGATGGATGTTTTTGTTAGAATTAAGGAGCTGGAGCCTAAAGAGCTGTATGCTCAGGGCAGGATTTTCCATTTTTAGACTGAAATTCATATTAGCCATTAGTCTAATTCATTCTGGATCCATTTTTGAGGGAGAGGTGGGCAGCTAGAGTTTGGAGACCTTAAGTAACCTAAACAACTTCTGAAATACTGAGCTGCATGCATTAAAATGTAGCTTTTATGACATTCTACGTAACGCACTGTAATAGAAAGAACACCAGCCTAGGAAGTCAAAACACCCAAGGCTCACTCCCCAGGCTCTCACTGATCATCTCAATGACACATCTCTAAGCCATACTGTTTTCCCCACCTGACATCTTTAGCCTTAATTTGAAAGGACAGTCTCCACCTTTGTGGGTGACCCAAGGTGAGGTGAATGCATGCAGTAATAATCTGTACTGAGGAAGTCACAGTCCAAATAAACATGAGCCAGTGCTACCAACGGTCATGTAAGGATACCCTTAAACACCAGACCACCCCTAGGAACCTTATGAATTGTCAAAGGAAGAATAAAGCTTTAAGGGTTAATTGAATCACAGACTGATTATTAGACCCTCTTAAATCTATTGGAGAGCCAGAGTTCAAGTACAGGATACAATCTCTGGATTGTCTCCCAACAACAAAAAAAAGGCATGTAAGTTCACCCATGCAGTGTTGGATATGATGTTTTGTGAATTTCCTGGAGTTCATTTATGGATCATCTAAGTTTGGTAGATCTCAGGTTTAAAATCTGTTTTAGATCATAAAGAATAGATACTAAAACTCATCTCTTTTAATCCTCTTATTTAACAGGTGACAGATGGAAGCATGGAACTTATCAGTGGCCTTATCATAAATGTTAGACATGGTTTAAAATATGTTGCTTTTTTTCTGATTTTAAAAATCAACATTAGGGTACAGAGAAAGCTCAGTTATTTGGACTGTTTCATTTACCAGAATATTTAATTTGTCATCCCTGTTAAATCAAGGCCAGCTTATGCATATCTTATCCATTTTATATACCATAAATTGAATTTATACCTTGAAATGATGTTGTATAGTAAGGAAGCACAGATTAAATTAATCCAATGTCCCACTGAAAGCCAAACTGCTAATGCTTTCAGGAGGATATTTTATCCACTTGGACTTACACCTAAATTCTGAGATGAATTTTGATCTAACTGCTAATCAGGTTTCCCAAACTGACACAGCTCCTAGCTAATTGCCTATGTTCTGCCAGATTCCTCATCAAAAATAAAAATCAAGTGTTGCTGAGGTCTGATGCTAAGAAAAGTGCATTTTTATAAAAATAAAATCAAGAAAACATGTGAACAATATAATCTGCATGTTTCAGAGTCCGGGTAATGAGACCAACATTCCAATTGCAGATGGGGAGTTGGTGCCTATTTTTTATTCCGTGCAGCCAGCAGAAATGGTTCTTTTGCAGGTGCAGTGGATTGGTTATGTTTTCTGAACACGATGCTAGAACAGGCTATCAGCGTCACAAATGAAAAGAAAATGGGCAGGTAGAACTGTTGCATTTACAGCAAGTCCTGATCGACACATTGCTTGCTGTGTGATTTCTACATAGCAGATTTTTGTTGTTGTTGTTGGACGTTATAAGTCAAACAAGGTCAAATTTGGGTTGTTAGAAACCTGGCACCAAGTGCTCAGCAAAGAACATAGGTGCCCTTCCATATCCAAGCTGTTACTGTCAATAAAGTTTGATCAGTATGGTTTGGCACAGCTCTATAGAAGATAAATGATGTCATTTTGGCTATCGCAGACATGACAAACTACAACTGGCACATACCAAGGAACCTGTGTCTCTAATTCAAGCTTTATGTGCCTTCCTAGAAACCCAGCTCCAACTAAGTCCAAGAGAATTGAATGTTTTCCTAGAATTTCTGTCCCTTCATACATCATCGAAGAAGCCTTTGGGGTTTTCCTGGGTAGTTCTTGTATTTTTTTTTTTTTTTTAGTTGAAGCATAGTTGATTTACAATATTATGTTAGTTACTGCTGTACAGAAAAGTGATTCAATTACACATATACATACATTATATACTATATTTTTAAAATATTCTTTTTCATTAAGGTTTATCATAGAGGATTGAATATAGTTCTCTGTGCTATACTAGGACCTTGTGGCTTATCTATTCCATGTATAAAAGCTAACATCTGCTAACCCGAACCTCCCACTCCATCTCTCCCTCAACCCCTCCCCCTTGGCAACTCCCAGTCTATTCTCTATGTGGGTAATTTTGTTTCATAGATATATTCACTTGTGTCATATTTTAGATTCCACATATAGGTGATATCATGGGCTTCCCAGGTGGCTCAGTGGTAAAGAATCTGCCTGCCAATGCATGAAGACTCAGGAGATGTAGGTTTGATCCCTGGGTGGGGAAAATCCTCTGGAGGAGGAAATGGCAACCCACTCAGTATTCTTGCCTGGGAAATCCCATGGACAGAGGAGCCTGGCAGGTTGAAGTTCATGAGGTCACAGAGTTGGACATAAATGAGCATGCACACACGCGCATGCACACACACACACACACGCACACACACACACATAGGTGATGCCATATGGTATTTGTCTTTCTGACTTGTTTCACTTAGTATGATAATCTCTAGCTGCATCCATGTGGCTGCAAATGGCATTATTTTATTCTTTTTTATGGCTGAGTAGTATTCCTGGGTAGTTCTTGCTTACACCGTGAATGATCTCTTTCCACTAATTCAAGAAGAATTTATGGTAGATATTGAGCCTTAGCATTTCAGAAGATATATTCCAGAGCCCCTCCTGGTTTCTGTCATGTATTCTCATGCAGTAGCCATGCCACCTTCAGGGAGGAGGTTTCGAGGTGGCCAGTTACTATATAGTTGCTTGCGTGCACGCTAAGTTGCTTCAGTCAAATACGACTCTTCGAAACCTTATGGACTGTAGCCTGCCAGGCTCCTCTGTTGATGGATTCTCCAGGCAAGAATATTGTATTGTGTTGCCATTTGCTTCTCCAGGGGATCTTTCCTATCCGCCATTGTTGGCCTCCAAATCAGCCAGCCTGACTTGCTAAGGGAGGCAAGCTGTTTCATTAGACATGACCCACTTTCCTTCCTTCTCCTATCAGGGCCTGAGGTTTGAGTCCTATCAGGGTTTGAGTCCCAGATGGCTCATCTGCTTCTTTCAGTCAGCTGCCTCTGGAGGGACCAGGATGCTCTCAGATGTCAGTGCAGTGGGGGTCACTTTCCAAACGTTCATGATTCTTGCCACTTCTCTCACTCTGGAAGAATTATCCTGAAGTCCAATCTTCCACGGAAAAGTTTGGTCACTCCAAACATGCGCCCCAAACCAGATACATGAGCTGGTTGACCGGCTCACCCCTTATATAACCTCAGATTTCCTGATTAACTCCTTTAATCTTAATTGTTTTAGAAAAAATTCAAAACTTGTAAAGCTCTTTGCTCCTAGTCTCTTGGGCACTGACACTGGGTCCCAGGCTGTCTGACCACACTGCTTTGGCGCAACAGTGGCTCTCCCTGGGATTTTAAAAATATAATGAGACTGTTCTTTTGCTTTGTAACTTTTTATCTCAGCATGAACTCAGCTCTCATCAAGGAGCTCTGTTTATAGTGTCAGAACTTTAAAAAGTTATTTTTTATCCCTTTAAGAATAAACCAAATCAATAAAGGCTTTAAACAGTAGACTCTTAATTTTCTTAGACTACTTCTCTTGCCTATATAAGCAAAACTTTCTAAGTAATTAAATCTCCTATAAGTAATATTACATTTTTTCCCAGAGGAAAAAGTTCCCATTGTGGATTTTCACTTTGATTTACAAGGAAAGCTATGATTTAAAAAAACATTGAATAGGCAGCCACAGAACCAAATAAACGTCCATGGAATTCTCCAGGCAAGAATACTGGAGTGGGTAGCCATTCTCTTCTCCAGGGGATCTTCCCAACGAAGGGATCAAACCCTGGTCACCACATTCCAGGCAGATTCCTTACAGTCTGAGCCACCAGGGAAGCCAATAAATGTCCATGTTCTACCAACTAATATCCTAGTTACTGATCAGAAGACATGGATGTACATAATTAGGGTGTTGGGGTGGTGGTTGTTTAGTTGCTAAGTTGTATCTGACTCTTGCAGCCCCATAAACTATATAGTTGGCCAGGCTCCTCTGCCCATGGGAATTTCCGCAAGAATACTGGAGTGGGTTGCCATTCCTTCTCCAAGGAATCTTCCTGATCCAGGAATTGAACCTGTGTCTCCTGAATTACAGGCAGATTCTTTATCGCTGAGCCATCAGGGATGCCTGTGGCTGTTGAATGTATAGGATAATTTGCTATTTTATGGAGACAAAGTGTTGAATTTTAGATACTACAGAAAAAATATGAACCCGCTGAGCATTAATTTTCCCTGAAAAAGACATTCTTTCTGTGCTACTTGGTCTCTTCCTTTTAAAATTCTTCTAAATATTTTAGACAGGAAGGAAGCAGGCAAGAAAGGAGGGAAACACACATCCTACCCACAAATATACACACATCACACACACGTACACAGACACATACACACACTTCATGCTGAGATACAGAAATCCACTGTTCTACAGTGTCACAATTTCCACATTTTCCCATGAAAGAGTCCAGTGACCTCCTATGTCCCACATCCAATAATATAGTGGTCGCCAACCTTTTTGGCACCAAAGACTGGTTTTATGGAAGACATTTTTTCCATGGACCATGTTGTGAGCGTTGGTTTTGGGATGGTTCAGGAGCATTACATTTATTGTGCACTTTATTTCTGTTATTATTCCATCAACTCCACCTCAGATGATCAGACATTAGATTCTGGGGGTTGGGGAATCCCTGAAATAATACATTACTCAGAACTGAGGAAAAGAACCTTTTTAGGGACAGAGGAGCCTAGCCGACTACAGTTCATGGGGTCGCAAGAGTCAGACACAACTTAGTGACTAAACCACCACCACCACAACAGCCCTAATTATGTACATCCATGTCTTCTGATTAGTAACTAGGATATTAATTGGAAGAACTTGGACATATATTGGGCTTCCCTGATGGCTCAGATAGTAAAGAATCTGCCTGGAATATGGTGACTGGGATTCGATCCCTGCTTCGGGAAGATCCCCTGGAGAAGAGAATGGCTATCCACTTCAGTATTCTTGGGGATCTTTAGGGAGTGGATCTTACCCTCTCTGCACAGAGCAAAGGTGTCATATCTCTGAGCAGTGAGCTTCACCACAAAAAAGCAGAATCTATTTTCATCTCCGGCAACCTTTTGCTCTTTCTCTTCTCTTTATGACTCTACCCCAGTCACAGTGCTGCAAATAATACCGTATTAAACATGGCAGAAAAGGAGGGAAACAGTGCCCTCAAAATCTGCCCCATACCTCTTAAATAGTACACAGGCATGCATGCGTGCATGTGTAGTCGCTAAGTCACGTCTGACTCTTTGGGACACCATGGACTGTAGCCTGCTAGGCTCCTCTATCCATGGGACTTCCCAGGCAAGAATACTGGAGTGGGTTGCCATTTCCTTCTCCAGGGGATCTTCCTGACACAGGGATTGAACCTGTCCGTGTCCCCTGAATCTCCTGCATTGGCAGGTAGAGTCTTTATCACCTGACCTATCAGGGAAGCAAATATTACACATGCCCTATGAGCCAAATCAGAATGTTCCTGAAGCATCTAGTGTCCTCTCACAGCCAGCAGACTGGCTGAGTAAGTTCTGAGTAAGCAGAACTCTGATTGCTAAGAACAACCCATTTTGTGTAGGCTCTAAGGAGAGTTGTTAAAAATTTCATTAAAGTAGACCTTTGGTTTTCAATGAGCCTGATAAGTTTAGAAATATGTGAAGGCATTTCCTCCCTCCTTCCTTTCTTCCCTTCATTAAAAAAAAATATTTTTCTTTTATTCTGCTTGTCACTGCCTGTGGGGTACTATTGTTATTTAGTAGTCAGGGCTGAGGGAGGCTCTCCCCACAGTATATCCCCCTTCAAATGCACAGAGCAATCTGGTTGAGAAATGGCTGATTCAAATAGTCTCAACCTATCTTCTACCATCTAGGGTAATAAATAAATAAGTAGGTAAACAAGTAACTAAAAAATACAAGGTGATAGCAGTTGCTATCTTGAATAAAAGTGTGTGCTTAGTTACTCAGTTGTATCCGACTGTTTGCAACTCTTTGAACTGTAGCCCACCAGGTTCCTCTACCCTCCAGACTCTCCCTGCAAGAATACTGGAGTGGGTTGCCATGCCTTCCTCCAGGGGATCTTCCTGACCCAGGAATTGAAACTGCATCTCCTGTGTCTCCTGAATTGCAGGTGGATTCCTCTACCTGCTGAGCCATCGGGGAAATCAGACTTGTATTAATAATTGATAAAGTTTTAACTGCTTCTTTGATCAGTGGAGGAGGGTCTTTCATGAACATGGCTTAGATGTGAAAATACTTTAGTTGGAATGGATTAAATTGTGTCCCTGCAAAAAGATATGTTGAATCCCTAACTAGGGGTTATCTAGTACCTATGAATGTGACATTAGTTGGAAATCTGGTCTTGGCAGATGTAATTGAGTTAAGATGGGGCATACTGAATTAGGGTGGGCCCTAATCCGATCAAGACTGGATGACTAATGTCTTTAAGAGAAGGGAATCTGAACCCAGATTCACTTAGAGGGAAGAAGGTCACAGATCAGAGTTAATACTTTCAGAAGCCAATGAAAACCAGAAATGGGCAGAAAGCCATTTCAAGGGGTTACCAGAAACTGACAGAAGCAAGTAAGAATCCTCCCCTTGAGGCTTTGAAGGAAGCATGACATGCTGAAACCTTGATGGCAAACTTCTAGTTTCCAAAACAGTGAGAGAAGCAATTCCTGTTGTTTTAAGCCGTCCAAGTTTGCAGTAATTTGTTATGGCAACCCTAAGACAATAGCTAATCTATATTTGTCCCAAGCGTGGTAAGTTGGCAGGCTTCCCTAGTAGCTCAATGGTAAAAGAATCTGCCTGCCGATGCAGGAGACACTGGTTTGATCCCTGGGTTGGGAAGATCCCCTGGAGAAGGAAATGGCAACCCACTTCAGTATTCCCGCCTGGCAAATCCCATGGGCAAAAGAGCCAGGTGGAATACAGTCTAGGAGGTCACAAACAGTTGGACATAACTGAGTGATGAAGCATGCATGCACATGTTACTGTAGGCTGGCAAAGTTCAAGGAAGCAAGGCATTTGCAGTAGATTAGGGGGAATGACAATATACAGCCTTGATGTACTCCTTTTCCTATTTGGAACCAGTCTGTTGTCCCATGTCCAGTTCTAACTGTTGCTTCCTGACCTGCAAACGGATTTCTCAAGAGTCAGGTCAAGTGGTCTGGTATTCCCATCTCTTTCAGAATTTTCCACAGTTTATTTTGATCCACATAGTCAAAGGCTTTGCCATAGTCAATAAAGAATAAATAGACGTTTTCCTGGAACTCTCTTGCTTTTTCGATGATCCAGCAGGTGTTGGCAATTTGATCTCTGGTTCCTCTGCCTTTTCTAAAACCAACTTGAACATCTGGAAGTTCATGGTTCATGTATTGCTGAAGCCTGACTTGGAGAATTTTGAGCATTACTTTGCTAGCATGTGAGATGAGGGAAATTGTGTGGTAGTTTGAACATTCTTTGGCATTGCCTTTCTTTGGGATTGGAATGAAAACTGACCTTTTCCAGTCCTGTGGCCACTGCTGAGTTTTCCAAATTTGCTGGCATATTGAGTGCAGCACTTTCACAGCATCATTTTTAGGATTTGAAATAACTGGAATTCCATCACCTCCACTAGCTTTATTTGTAGTGATGCTTTCTACTTGACTTCACATTCCAGGATGTCTGGCTCTAGGTGAGTAATCACACCATTGCGATGATCTGGGTCATGAAGATCTTTTTTGTACAGTTCTTCTGTGTATTCTTGCCACCTTTTTAAAATATCTTCTACTTCTGTTAGGTTCATACCATTTCTGTCGTTTATCGTGCCCATCTTTGCATGAAATGTTACCTTGGTACCTCTAATTTTTTTGAAGAGATCTCTAGTCATTCCCATTCTATTGTTTTCCTCTATTTCTTTGCAATGATCACTGAGGAAGGCTTTCTTATCTCTCCTTGCTATTCTTTGAAACTCTGCATTCAAATGGGTGTATCTTTCCTTTTCTCCTTTGCTTTTCACTTCTCTTCTTTTAACAGCTATTTTTAAGGCCTCCTCAGACAGCCATTTTGCTGTTTTGTATTTCTTTTTCTTGGGGATTATCTTGATACCTGTCTCTTGTACAGTGTCACGAACCTCTGTCTATAGTTCATCAGGCACTCTATCAGATCTAGTCCGTTAAATCTACTTCTCACTTCCACTGTATAATCATAAGGGATTTGATTTAGGTCATGCCGAATGGTCTACTGGTTTTCCCTACTTTCTTCAATTTAAGTCTGAATTTGGCAATAAGGAGTTCATGATCTGAGCCACAGTCAGCTCCCAGTCTTGTTTTTGCTGACTGTATAGAGTGTCTCCCCATCTTTGGCTGCAAACAATATAATCAATCTGATTTTGGTGTTGGACGTCTGGTGATGTCCATGTGTAGAGTCTTCTCTTATGTTGTTGGAAGAGGGTGTTTGTTATGACCAGTGCATTCTCTTGGCAAAACTCTATTAGCCTTTGCCCTGCTTCTTTCCATATTCCAAGGCCAAATTTGCCTGTTACTTCAGGTGTTTCTTGACTTCCTACTTTTGCATTCCAGTCCCCTATAATGAAAAGGACATCTTTTGGGGGTGTTAGTTCTAAAAGGTCTTGTAGGTCTTCATATAACCATTCACCTTCAGCTTCTTCAGCATTACTGGTCGGGGCATAGACTTGGATCACTGTGATACTGAATGGTTTGCCTTGGAAACAAACAGAGATCATTCTGTTGTTTTTGAGATTGCATCCAAGTACTGCATTTTGGACTCTTTTGTTGACTATGATGGCTACTCCACTTCTTCTAAGAGATTCTTGCCCACAGTAGTATAATGGTCATCTGAATTAAACTCACCCATTCCAGTCCATTTTAGTTCACTGATTCCTTAAATGTCAACATTCATTCTTGCCATCTCCAGTTTGACCACTTCTAATGCCTTGATTCATGGGGCTAACATTCCAGGTTCCTATGCAATATTGCTCTTTACAGCATTGGATCTTGCTTCTATCACCAGTCACATCCACAACTGGGTGCTGTTTTTGCTTTGGCTCTGTCTCTTCATTCTTTCTGGAGTTATTTCTCTACCAATCTCCAGTAGCATATTGGGCACCTACTGACCTGGGAAGTTCATCTTTCAGTGTCCTGTGTTTTTGCCTTTTCATACGGTTCATGGGGTTCTCAAGGCAAGAATACTGAAGTGGTTTGCAATGCTTTCTCCAGTGGACCACATTGTGTCAGAACTCTCCACCATGACCCATCTATCTTGGGTGGCCCTACATGGAGCCACCTGGGATGGATGAAGCACAGGCTGGAATTAAGATTTCTGGGAGAAATATCAATAACCTCAGACATGCGGATGATACCACCCTTACGACAGAAACTGGAGAAGAACTAAAGAGTCTCTTGTTGAAAGTGAAAGGGGAGAGTGAAAATGTTGTCTTAAAGTTCAACAATCAGAAAACTAAGATCATGGCATCTGGTCCCATCACTTCATGACAAATAGATGGGGAAACAGTGGCAGACTTTATTTTTTGGGGGCTCCAAAATCACTGCAGATGGTGACTGCAGCCATGAAATTAAAATACACTTACTCCTTGGAAGAAAAGCTATGACCAACATCGACAACATATTAAAAAGCAGAGACTTTGTTAACAAAGGTCTGTCTAGTCGAAGCTATGGTTTTTCCAGTAGTCATGTATGGATATGAGAGTTGGACCATAAAGAAAGCTGAGCGCCAAAGAATTGATGCTTTTGAACTGTGGTGTTGGAAAAGACTCTTGAGAGTCCCTTGGATTGCAAGGAGACTAACCAGTCCACCTTAAAGGAAATCAGTCCTGAATATTCACTGGAAGGACTGATGCTGAAGCTGAAACTCCAATACTGGGCCACCTGATGAGAACTGATTCATTGGAAAAGACCCTGATGCTGGGAAAGATTGGGTCAGGAGGAGAAGGGAAATGACAAAGGATGAGATGGTTGGATGGCATCACTGACTCAAACATGAGTTTGAGCAAGCTCCAGGAGTTGGTGATGGACAGGGAGACTTGCTGTGCTGCAGTCCATGGTGTTGCAAAGAGTCAGACATAACTGCGTGAACTGAACACAGACCTGGAATTAGCCATTTCTGCAGGAGCCTTCATTCCTCGTATTGGAAATGGGATGTAGGAATGATAGTCTGGCACCTGGATGACTGAGGCATATCTGGGCCTGCTTCTCCTTTTTCAGAGGGGAGTAGCCAGTTGGGCCTGGGCTGAAAGTGTTTCATGAGAGAGGCAAGAGATTGTGAGAAGAGAAAGGGTGACCAGTGATTACTGAGGAGTTACTGTAATAGTCTAAGGTGAGATGATAAGATTTTCAGCCAAGGCTGTTGCTGTGGGGATGAAGAGGACCAGAGTTGGGAGAGATTCTAGAGACTAAATTTACACAAGAGGATTTATCAAGTTCAAGGCAGGAGGGGCCAAGGAGGGTAAAAGACAGCAGTGGTGGGTTCAAAGTCTAATTCTGTCACTTACAGACTGAGGGATCTGTATCTCATTACTCAACTTCTAAGACTCAGGAAACTGAATTGCAAAATGAGAACAGACTTCCTGTCTCTTGGGGTGATTGAGAGGATTAGATGAAGTTGTGGATGAAATGAACATAGTTAAACATGTGAAAAATCTAGACCTGTTGGGAAGAGGGGAAATTCACATGGGGTTGGCCCAGATCACACCAAAGCCCAGTCTCCTCCCAGTCCCCTCTCCCAATTAACACTTGCATTGGTCTCGGGTAACCCCATGGAGTATTAATAATGGATCCCCCAGCATTTACTTAAACCACATTTCATTATTTTATTGAAAAGATGATATAATAAGTTTAATGTTGCCAAAAGAACAATAGATCACATATTCTTCTGAGGGCTATTCTTTCTTACTTGACATCAAAGTTGACAAATTTCATTTTAGAAAAATTTAGAGTGATGTTTTAATTTAAAATTGCTTCCAGAATGGCATTGAAACATGTATACTATCATGTAAGAAATGAATCGCCAGTCTAGGTCCGATGCAGGATGCAGGATGCTTGGGGCTGGTGCACGGGGAGGACCCAGAGAGATGTTATGGGGTGGGAGGTGGGAGGGGATTCATGTTTGGGAGCGCATGTACACTCGTGGTGGATTCATGTCAATGTTTGGCAAAACCAATACAGTATTGTAAAGTAAACTAAAGTTAAAATAAAAATTAAAAAAAAAAGTCAAAAAAAAATTGCTTCCATAAGTGACCAATGCCGAAGATATTAAAAACTAAGAAAGTACCTTAAACACAAACAGTTAGCTCAGAGCCTTTTAAAATACTTTCCAAGATGGTTGTCCTGATCAATGATTTATGCAGCACTCTGGCTTTAGAAAATATAGCATTACTTTAAGTCCGTTCCTTCCCAGAACCTCCCCTGCCCATTAAGTCAGTGATATCTTGTAAACCTTTTTGAAGTTATTGCTTTTCTAAGGTGTTATTTTTGAGGACTCCATTGGAGTGATATTTGAATCAAAATTTTGAGGATAGAAGTAGCCATCTAGTAGTTATTGTAGTCACATTAAGTACTGATAAGAAGAGAATACAATATTGATAATATCTTTACTTTTCAAATTGTGAAGACAAAACAACCCATTAAAATAAATTTCACGCAAAACAAAAGAGTGTATAAAAAATAAAAAGTGCAACTGACCCAAAATTCATTTGCCAGAAATAACCACTGTATCCTTCTAAACTCTTTCCTCTGCAGGCATACACATGACATTTTAAATATTTTATCACAAAATTCATTTTATTCCTTAGCCTGCTCTTTCAATATATTGTAAAATATAAAGTTGCTAATAGTAATTCAATATATTATCACCATGTCTACCTGTCAGGACATAAATGAGTCACTTCACTGTTTTAAACAATTGCTGAATATTGCCCAGTTGAATAAACATGGAACTCTTTATTGTGATCTGACTAATACTTCATAGTGACACATCTTCATCGCTCTGAATTTATTAATATTTTTAAAGCTCTTAACCAAAACAAACAAATAAGGCTGAATCAGAGGTTAAATACATTCTTGTCAATTTCTGTGTATGTTTACAGTTTCCATAATAAAAAATAAAAAAAAAAACAAATCAGTGTTTGAGTGCAGTTTTGAAAAACTGTTATAGAACAAGCGACAACTGTAACTTACTGATATTGCATTTTTTAAAACAAAAACCTGACTGTAATTTCCTGAATCTCAACAACCACATCTCCCCTAGTTCTGATAATATTCCAACCTGAAACACTATTCTCAGTGACACAGTAGTTTTCCGTGTTTCAGCAGCCACCTTGGGCTTTGAGATTTCTAGGTGTCAGATGCCTGTTCCTTTTCCTTCCAGTGAAAACTTAGGCCTTATTTTTTATTTCAGTCAGGGAATATGGTACCTCCCACGGAGGAAAGGTGGGGCATTCTGGTCCCTTGTCCTCCCGGGTCATACCCACAACCCCAGACACAGTACCCAGTGGGTTCTGCAGCACAAAGCCTGGGCTCCCCTCCTTGTCTTTCCTCTGTTCACAGTCCATGCTGCTCTCAAGATGGTGGAGCATCTTCCCACCTAAGGAGTGGACCAGAGACCTCACTGAACAAGCAAGGAACATGTTTTTCATATAAAGGATCATCCTTTCCCTTCTTTGGTTTGTTTATAAGGCACCCTTCAACTTGATATAATCTTTTTTCTTTTAAAACAGATATTTCTATGTTTATTATTATTTTTTACCTTGAAGTTTTTTTTATTTTATATCATTTTTTATTGGAGTATGGGCTTCCCTCATAGCTCAGTCAGTAAAGAATCTGCCTGCAATGCAGGAGACCTGGGGTTCGATTCCTGGGTCAGAAGATGCCCTGGAGAAGGAAATGTCAACCTATTCCAGTATTCTTGCCTGGAGAATCCCATGGACAGAGGAGCCCAGCAGGCTACAGTCCATGGCAGTCCACGGTGTTGCAAGAGTCGGACATGATGGAACGACTAAACAACTACCATTTTTTATTGGAGTATAGTTCTTTTACAACATTGTGTTAATTTCTGCTGCACAATGAAGTGAATCAGTTATATAACTAATTACATAACTGTATATATTAAATATATATATATATGTATCCCCTCCCTCTTGGACCTCCTTTTCACCCCCTCTCCCCACAATCTCACCTGTCTAGGTCACCACAGAACACTGAGCAGAGCTCCCTGAGCTATACACCAAGATCCCACTAGTTATCCAGGATATAATCTTAAATTTTACTATTATCCCTTAGGCTTCAAGATCAGTATCTTGTTCTTTTCCAAGATCATGCTCTTTTTGGCAGCTGCTAAATGAGTAGGTGTTTTTATTTCAGCCAGAAAGTACTATGAGTCTTTGTTGGTGGACGGAGCTGGGGGATGTGCCAGCCTGGGTGGCGCTAGCCACGTCAAGGGGTGTCAGTCCTGCAGGGTGAAGACCAGGTGCTTGTGAGACGCCAGTCTGATTTTAGTCAGGGTTTCACATCACTTCTGTCTATTGCTTATGCTTCAAACACAATGCATAGTTCAGAATCACAGATGAAGTGAGAATGCAGAGTCGGTAAGGCCAGGAAAACTCCCATTCTGTTACACTTCAGCTTATTTGTGACTAATTACACCCTCAGCATTCAACATTTGAATTGACTTAAGTTTCTTGGACACCACTGGGAAATTGCCAGTCATGCTTCCCTTAGGCTCAAATCACTTTCATCATCAGGCTCTTTTTAGCTATTCAGAAAATTTTCAAAGATGTTCGAATAGTGGAAGTATCTTTATCTTCTCTAGCTTAGCTCAAAGGTGACATTTCCTTAATTGGCCAGAGACTAAGAAGTTTCAACTATCTTCAAATGATATCCATGGCAAAAAAAAAAAAAAAAAGTCTTGCCTTAAAAAAAAAGTGTTTTGTATACGCATAGCTTTAAAAAAGCTGATTTTCAAGTTCAGCTTCTGTAACCCTCAATGAAAATGAATAGACTGACTCATTTTTTAAAGCTATTTGGAAACAATAGACACGAGCACTTGATAGTAATTCAGTCTGCCCGTATCTCCTTTTGAGGGGATAGAAGGTAAAATTTAAGTATTCATTTTGCCCACCCTCAAAAATATATTTGAATCATTCAGTTCTACAAATATATTCTGAGTATCCCCTTAGTGCCACACAGCACTGGGGATACCACAGCACTGGGGATATCACAGTAAAAGACAAAAATCCCAGGTGGGTAAGGGACTAGGGATGAAAGGAGAGAGACGTTAAAGAAAAAGCAGAGGCATGGGGAATATGATGTCGGCAGGTGGAACAGACTACTCAGCTCATTGTTCTGTGATGACCTAGAGGGTCTGGGATGGAGGGATGTCCAAGAGGGAGGGAATATGTGTATACATATAGCTGATTCATTTCACTGGACAGCAGAAGCTATCACAACATTGTAAAGCAATTATACTCCAATTAAAAAATTGTTGATCAGGATCAAGTCTCACTGAGAAGGTGACATTTGAGCAAAGGTTTTAGGGAGGTAAAGAAATTAACTGTGTGGATATCTGAAGAATATCCACATGGATATTCCAGAGACAGGAACCAGCCATGGTATGTGATAAGGAAACCAGTGTGACAGGTGCCAGGGGACCAGAGGAGAGGTAGAAATCTGAGTCCAAGGATGAACAGGGAGCACTCAGGAAGATCTGGATGGCAGCTCTAAGGACGTGGGCTGGAATTTTACTCTGTTGCAACAGGAAGCTGTGGCAGAGCTGTGAACAGAGCAATGGTATCATTTGATACATTTCCTTTGGATTGACCGCTGCTCTACAGAAACCAGACCTTAGGGGGTAAAGGGTTAAAGTTGCAAGGCCTGAGAGGAGGCCCCTGCAGAATTCCAAGAGAAAGAGTATGGGGGAATCACACCACAGACACTAATGAAGGTGACAGAAAGAGTGACTTCTGTTTGAACATTAAAGGTGGGGCAAACAGAAGCCCTTGAAGCATTGGATGAGGGGTGTTGAGAGAAAAAGAGACTCAAAAGATGACTCATTATAAGAAGATGTAATACCTGTATACAGTGGAGTATTACTCAGCCATTAAAAATGATGAAATAATGCTATTTGCAGCAACATGGATGGACATAGAGACTGTCATACTGAATGAAGTAAATCAGAAAGAGAAGCAGAAATACTTGTGACATCCCTTATAGGTGGAATCTAAAAAGAAATGATACAAATCAACTTACTTACAAAATAGAAAGAAACTCACAGACTTAGAAGATGAACTTATGGTTGCTGAGGGAGATGGATGGGGGAAGGGATAGTTTGGGATGGGTGTGTACACATTGCCAGACTTAAAATGGATAACTAACAAGGACCTACTGTATAGGACATGGACCTCTGCTCAATTTTTTGTGGCAGCCTGGATGGGAGGGGAGTTTGGGGGAGAATGGATATATGTATATGTATGGCTGAGTCCCTTCCTTATCTGTTCACCTGAAACCATCACAACATTGTTAATCAGCTATACTCCAATACTAAATAAAAAGTTTAAAAGGCAAAAAAAAAAAAAAAGATGTCTCAAGATTTTCAGCATGAGCAATTCAAAAGGTGGTGTTGCGACTAACTGGGATGAGGAAGGCCTCCACTGGGGCCTGCGTAAGGAGAAAAGTCCAAGAGTTCATGTAACAGAGTCCAAGTTTGCTAAGCTCACTGCAGGATAGGCCAATAAATCTGAGATGAGGTGTTGAGGCAGGGAAGACAACTTTGTTTGGAAACCTGGTTGGCGGAGAAGATGGCAGATCAGGGCCTCAAAGTAACCATCTTGTTGGGGCCTGGATGCCAGGTTCTTTTACAGATCAGAGATGAGGGGAGATGAGGAAACAAAGTAAAAAGACCATTTAATTCATGCAAATATCTTCTAGAATGACAAGCCTCAGCATGGGGTATATGTTAGTTTCACTTCCTTACAGCCCTTAACAGGTGGACAGGATCAAGCTATCTCCCTATGAGCCAAACAAAGGCACCCTAGCCCAAGGGTCAAGCAGAGGTGGATGGGTAGCACTCCTGAGGCAGGCCATTATGTGTGCCTATAATAACAAAAATGGCAAAGTAAGAATTAAAGTCACAGAAGCAGATCCAGTATGGATTCAAAATTAACCCTTATGGCTACGTTCAGATTTCAAGATTTTGACGTGCTGGATTTGAGAGGACTGTGAGACAGTCAACTATTGACCAAGTCAAAATTCATCATCCTCAAAGAATGTAAGTTCTCTGAGGGTAGTCTTCCATCTATTCTGTTCATTGCCGTATCTCCAAAGCCTTAGACAGACGTGTAGGTTCTTTATTAAAAATTAATTTAACAAATATTTTCTAGGCACTCATTCCATGTCTTAATCTGTTCTCCAGGCTTGGGAGACAAACAGCTAAAATTCTCATGCACCTTACATCCTAGGAGTGAGAGGCAGATAAACAAATGAAATAAAAGAAATCTTCTATCTGTTGGTGTACCTGTTTAATAAACCTTCGTTGGATGTTTACCTACTTGGCGCTCAGTGTTTATGATAATAAACATATTATCATGACTCTACCAGGAGGAAATCAAGACCCTGGAGCTGGCATCCCACCAGCCTGTCTTCCTCCAAAGCCCCTTTCACCATATCATGCTGCCTCTCAGAGGAAGTAACACAAATCCTATCCTTACCAGGTAAATACCAGGCTGTGTTTCTCTTCATATAAGCATTGAAAGAAAAATCTGCTCAAAATAGGACTCTTTGGGAAGTGCAGTCCAGGAGGACTGCCTGGAAGTGGGCAAGCCCTGGTCACTCAGCTCCACTCAGTCCTCCTTCGTGGAACCAAACCATGCAGCTGAATTTCTCTTGAAATCTCAGGGCATTTAAGGACTATCACAATGATTCCTCTGAAAGGCTCAGTTTGCAACCTTTCACAAAACTAGAAAGGTGGACTAAAAGACACTTGATATGCATATAAATTTTGAGGGAAAATTGTTTATCCCTCTTGCCTAAAAGTGAAACTGGATTAATTTTCCATTCCCAGCAGCATCATCAAGGAGATACTTTGGACTTTAGTAGCCCCAATAATTTCAGTGCTCACTTCTCAGCCTCACTCAGCCATCTGACATTCTCAGCCATCTGACATTCTCAGCCATCTGACATTCTTACCATGTCATGTAGCGGACCACCCCCAGCCTCTTTCACGTATTCTCCACAGAAATTCTGAAACAGCCATGGCCCCTGCCCTCTGTCCATTTCTTATCCACTTTCCACATATACAGTAATCTGATATCACACTTCCTTTCCCACCTACATCTCCTGGAAGGTAAACCATATTGCTTCCAGTGGTAAAGAATCTATTTGCCAATGCAGGAGATGTGGGTACGATCCCTGGGTTGGGCAGATCCCCTGGAGAAGGAAATGGCAACCCGTTCCATATTTTTGCCTGGGAAATCCCATGGACAGAGGAGCCTGGTGGGCTACAGTTTATGGGTTCACAAAAGAGTCAGACATGACTTAATGTCTAAACAACAGCAAACTTTAAATGATTATTTATCCTCAAAAATTTGTAATTCTTTCTCCTACTCAGAACTGTCTGTGCAGTTCTTCAGAAAGTTCAGTTCTAGAGATTTCTCTTCTGGATTGCCATCTCTGACAACATTGCAATTTTTAAGATAAAACATGCTGAGTTCCCATCAGTTGGGTGATGGCCATATTCAGCTTGATGTTACCCCTCATCCAGCTGATCCAACAACAGAGAGAATTTCCATGACCAGTATTATGTGATCCACCAATAACCTACTTTTCCCAAACCAAGAAAGAGGTGTTCAGACCACCAGATTCCTTAGCACCTTCTGATGGACAAACAGGCTTCCAGAGACCCTCATGTTTTAATTCTGAGATGGACTGAGTCTTCTCCTAATGTGGCACATTACTTTAACTCAAGAGAATGACTGGGATTTTAAACATTTCCCTAAAAAAATCGAGGGCAGGTTGAGATGATTGATGGTATCACTGACTCAGTGGACAGAAGTTTGAGCAAACTCAGGGAGATAGTGAAGAACAGGGAAGCCTGGTGTGCCGCAGCCCACAGGGTTGCAAAGAGTCGGATATGACTGAGCCGCTGAGCAAGAAACAACAAAACTCATGCAGCTTTTTGCATGGTGAATAAAGAGGGCATCTTTTTATCCTCACAATAATTTTTATTGTTCTTTCTAAAGACTCCAAATTACAGTCCAAATTACAAAGCAAGAATCATGCAATATAGAGGGTTTAATGGTGAAAACTGTTCAGTGCCAGTGTAATGGTATCTGTCTGCTGTCTATCTGTAGGATCACAAAAGCTTTTCCAATGGAAAATGAAAAGGTTTCATAAAGGGTAGACTGCACCAGTAACAACTCATCCTGGATACAAGAGTGGTGAATAAACCCTCTCGGTAATGAGGTTATGCTTCTGTACTACACAAACCTGGCAAGAATATCCTAATTTTAAAGGTAATGTATATTTTAATGTGTTCTAATCAGCACGAAGCCTGAATAGTAGCTTTAAGTTCACAACCATGACCAAAAAAAATGAAAAATCAAATAAACAAAATCCCCTTTCTCCCAATTCTTTTCATGTGCAACACCTGCCCTAAAATCTCTGTCCTTATTTCCTCCTTGATAGAAAAGAAAATCAAATGTCAGAATTTGGACTGCAAGTGTAAGATATTATCAAAGTTGTATTCTATCATCCATCTTATTTTGTATTGAATAGACATATTTTCTAAATATCACACCTGGTAACTTTCCACAATTTTTTGGCCTTAGGTATAAAAGTACACATTTCCGGCATAGCCTAGTTGCTTCAAGGATTTTTTTCCCCCAATCTGCCTTGAAATTCTGTCTAATGTGCTGCTTTAGGCTTCATAGAGCCACAGCTTTCAAGTGATACATATAGACTTTTCCTGTAGGAATTATGCAAACCTTATGTAATATTTGTGAGATGTGTTAAAATCCTGGCACAGAAGAGAACTTTGAAATCCAAAGCTGTTCTATAACTTTCTTTTTTAATCAGCTGCCAGCTGGATTCTGCAAAGCTACTAGTTCCAGTTCCTATGCAAGAACCCTGCTACCATTTTAAACAATATACTTTTTTTTCGTTGGTGAAGGAAAGGTCACAGGAGGGTAAAATAATGTAGCCTCGGGGAGGCTAAAGAAATCCCACCACTTGTTCAGAAACCCACCACAGTGCACAGTGAATGGATATGCAATCCAATTCAAAATGTTCCACTGGAGAGCTCCCTTTGAATCCTAACCTTGTAAGTTGTTTCCAGAGACAGAGCTGCTTTGAAATCTCGGTGTCTTCTTCCCATGAACAGATTGTGATGAATGAATGAAATGGTGTAGGGCAGCTAAAGCTGGGTGAGGCACAGTTCAAAATAAAGCCAATCCTATGTCAAATGCATTGCTCTGATGAACCACATATGGAAGGCCAAAGGTAGTGCAGCTAGACAAAATACAAGGTGCCTCATTACATTGGAATTCAAGATAAACAAGGAAGAATTAGTTAGCTTAAGTGTGTCCCAAGCACTAAGTGGGATAGACTCACAATTCATATTTACTTAAATTCAAATTGGCCTGGACAACCTGTATTTTTCATTGCTAAACCTGGCAATACTTACCCAAGGAAAATTAAAATACTTTATTTTCAATCAATATTATACTCTCTTGCACCAATGAAAAACACAGATGGAAACAATTATATAATCATTTATTTTGCTTGAATGGTTTCTATTACCTTATAAACGGCAAAAGTCTCAACAGTATTAGAACAGGCAAAAAAAATGAGCTAAGCTGCTGTAAAGGATCATGAAGACTATTTAAAGATCCCCACATCAGAAAATCTGATGTCACATCAATCCCCATCACTGAAATAATTTAAGCTGTGACTACGAAATGTAATGCCATGAACTACGTACACAAATGAGTCTTATTTTATAGTAGCCCTTTGTGTGTGCTAAGTCCCTTCAGTCATGTCCAACTCTGTGCAACCCTAAAGACTGTAGCCTGTCAGGCTCCTCTGTCCATGGGATTCACCCTACTTGTACATTAACTGGATGATAACCTATTAACCTTGTACTTCCAAGTAAAAGTGGTCAATAGGTTAGAGCTTCCCTGGTGGCTCAGACGGTAAAGAATCTGCCTGCAACACAGGAGACCCAGGTTCAATCCGTGGGCTGGGAAGATCTCCTGGAAAAGGAAATGGCAACGTACTCCAATATTCTTGCTTGGGAGAATCCCATGGACAGAGGGGCTTGGCAGGCTACAGTTCATAGGGTCACAAAGAGTCAGACACAACTGAGCAATTAACACTCCAAGTAAAAAGCAATCATTGCATAACGCAGGTACCCACTGTTGGCCTACCTCTTTTCATGACCACTGATATATCCTAAATGAAGAATTAATTTTTTCTAGGCAACTGTTTTATTCAATATCTT
Source organism: Redunca redunca (assembly GCA_006410935.1). Lineage (NCBI taxonomy): Eukaryota > Metazoa > Chordata > Mammalia > Artiodactyla > Bovidae > Redunca > Redunca redunca. The sequence continues at coordinate 55,784 of SJYQ01002214.1, forward strand.
GCTAGCAAAGCAAATACAGTCAGATTTCCATATCCGTGGGGTCTGCATGTACGGAGTCAGCCAACCTCAGACTGAAAATATTGGGAAAAAAATTCCAGAAAGTTCCAAAAACCAAAACTTGAACTTGCTGCATGCCTGAAACAATTGACATAGCATTTCCATTTCACTGGGTATTTTAAGCAACCTTGCTATTGTTGTTGTTCAGTTGCTAAGTCGTGTCTGACTTTTTGTGACCCCATGGACTGCAGCATGCCAGACTTCCCTGTTCTTCACCATCTCCTGGAGTTTGCTCAAACTCATGTCCATTGAGTCGATGATGCCATCCAATCATCTCATTCTCTGTCAACCCTTTGTCCTCCTGCCCTCAATCTTTCCCAGCATCAGGGTCTTTTCCAATGAGTCAGCTCTACACACCAGGTGGCCAAAGTATTGGCCCTTCAGCTTCAATCTTTCCAGTGAATATTCAGAGTTGATTTCCTGTAGGATTGACTGATTTGATCTCCTAACAGTCCAAGGGATTCTCAAGAGTCTTCTCCAACACTACAGATGATTTAAAGTATACAGAAGGATATGTGTAGGTTATATGCAAATACTATGCCATTTTATATAAGAAACTTGAGCATCTGAGGATTTTTTATGGTGAGGGCAGGCTATGTATACTGAAGGATGACTCTATTTGTTTCCTAAACTAACATATACAATTTCAGTAACAGATATTTCAAAAAGGGAGAAAACTACTATAAATGCTATAGCAAGATTCCTTTCATTTGGGTGTTAAAAAACAGCCAATCCCTTTTGAAACTATGTTTAACATCCCTCTTCATTGTTTCCAGTGAATGCTGTACCCCCTTCCCCTGCCCCCTGCAAAATTATTGTTTAAGAAAATCTGCTCAAGCAGTGTAAACACTTGCCCAATATTTTTCTTAGGAAAACATAAGCACTACTAAATTAGGCCCAAATGATCAGGTTAAATTAGAGAGCTGGCCATTACTGATGATTTTGGATTCTGGAGAGAGCCATGCTCGGTCACTCATACACCACGAAATGCCTTTTCCTAAGTTGTTTGATCTCAATTATCCAAAATGTGTGGATCTGGGCACCTGACATTTTTTTAAAAATTTTATTTGTTCATTTATTTATTCTTGGCTATGCTGAGTCTTTGTGTTGCACAGGCTTTTCTCTAGGGGCGGTGAGCAGAGTCCACTCTTCATTGCAGTGTAGTGATTCTCATTGGAGCTTCTCATTGTAGTGGCTTCTCTTGTTGTGGGGCATGGGCTCTATGCTGTGGGCTTCAGTAGCTATGCATGACCTTAGAGCGGTTCCCAGGTTCTTAGAACACAGACTCAATAGTCGTGGTGTGGCATGTGGGATGTTTAAGGCCCAGGAATCAAACCCATGTCTCCTGCACCGGCAGGCGAATTCTTTACCCCTGAGGCACCAGGGAAGCCTTATTTGACCTTAAGGTTTAGCTGAGTTGGGCTCTTGAAACAGATCAGTTTGCAAAAGACTTTGTGGAAGAAATAAAGTCTTCGGTGACACTTCTGTTTGTTACTGAGTGTTTTTTGGACTGTTGTGCTAAATTTGAGCTGGCACATTATTAACCTTTTCAAATTAGGCATTTAGTAGGCTCAGCTGAATCTTTTCTTAATTTGCACATAAGGATTTGCCAGAACAGCTGGCACTGTGCTGGAATATTAGTTGAGATCTTCAATTTACACAGGCCAAGCAGAAACACATACATTTCAGAGAGGATGACCTAATTGGTGCTGAACACAGTCACCTTTATAAATCAGAATAATAGCAATAACAACTGCTAATACTTATTGAGTGCTTACTATGTCCCAGGCATTATAGGTATGAACAGTCATTTACCACTTTCAACAACCTAATGAGGTTTTAGTCCCTCAATTTTGTAGATAAGAAAAGTCAAGAATGGTTAGATTAGGTTCCTAGATCATACAATTTAGTGGTAATAATTTTGCTCTGTACAAGGCAATCTAACTGCAGAATTTGAGTGCTCACCACTTTGCAATACTGCATCAACAAATGTATCCCATAGTAATAGAAAACTTCTACCTTCTCAGGTAGGTTTCCCAGTGAAGGATGTGTCCCTTTGTGACGGAGACTTCAGGGGAATAGGGGATAACCAGGCTAAAGCGATCCATGCCACCCTTTACCTCCACTCTCAACCAACCATAGGCAACCCTGCTGTTGCCTTAAACGTGCGTACATTTTTGGGTTTATTTTTAACACGTTTATGGTACTCCTTTAATATGCTTATGATAAGGCCCTTCCATGTATTGGGATCTATAGTGAGAACAGAGCCATAAACGTGGAGGGTGGGGTCTTCCAGGAAGAACATTTGAGATGTTAAGTCACCTGAAGAATGATGTTACAGGCGCAAGACACAAATATGCTCTCGAGCTGGGTGGCAGACGGGAATCTAGCCCTGCTGGTCTTGATCACCAAGCTTGGGTAATGGGGCAGAATGCTGCATTCTCCCCGGGGTGGGGTGGGGAGACCAGGGGCATTCAGGGCCGAACCCACGTCAGAAAACACGGAGTCAAGGGTTGTTGTGTCTTTCTTATCTATGCTTGTTTCTCCTTTGAACTACTTGAATGTTTGGAAAAGGCCTTTGCAAAGTTCCAGTAAATCTCAGATGTCTCAGTGAGGGAATTTTTAAACATATTGCGCCATAGAGCACTGGAGGGTGGCAACAATGGTGGTGGGAATGACAGAATTGAATCCAGTGGAGAAACAGAGAGGGATGAAGATGGAGACTTCCTGTGGTCCTTCATTCTCCCTTTCCTCTTGGTTCTGATGCCAAACCTCAGAGGTTCTGGCTTGTAATTTAGAGGTAGTGTTTCTGTATGCCTAGAGTACTGTCCTTAGAGGTGTTTGGGAACGGTTTGTAAAATAGCCACGCTTGTTTTCTACCACAATCAGCTCTGGACGAACTGAAGACAGCTCAAGATTTCTCTCTTCCTTCTTTTTAAAATACAACTAAGTGTAGAGGTCTACTTTTGCTGTGTTGTTGACAATACACAGATATTTACAACTGTAAATACAGTTATACAGGTTGGAAGAAATGCTAAGTATTTATAATGAGTAGATTTATTAAGCCAAAAAAATAAAAAAGTTCCCTGCTATGCCCCATTCCTGACTCAAGAAGTATCATTGAGAGTTTTACAGAAAATTTCCTGAAGCCACTAAAGTTGGAGGGATTAAAAAAGAAACAAAACAAAAGAAAAAGCAACTGCCTGGTGAAACTCGCTAGAGCTTTGCCAAGGGAGCCAGAATGATCCACTGAAACATGCATGCCACTCTCATCTCAAGAACCCTAGTCCCTCTCTCCTTTACCAACTTTTCCTAGAAAAGCTGTATTTTAGTTTCTGAAAGCACCCTACTTGGGGATGTAGAGAAGCTCATAAGGTATTTATACATATTTTTATGTGATTTTCCTGATAACTTACTGTAGGTAGATCTAACACACTGATCCCCAAAGAGACTTCTTCCCAGGCACAAACTCAGAGGAAAGGATGAAGCTTCTGCAGGCTCTGTTTGGGAGATGGACCCAGAAACATAACTATGTCTTCCGGGGGTCAGGGGAGCCCTGGAAGTTGGAGGCTGTGATCTTCTGGACGTTGACCTCAACACAGGTGTTTTAGGATGAGAATGAGGTTACTCAGTCAGTCCCTGAGCTACCAGCCTCCTCACTCTGTCCAGGAACAAGGGCAAGATTTCAGCTGCAAAAAACAGCAGAGCTAAACTCTAAAATTGGCCAAGGAGGGAGAAAAAATCATGAGCTCCTTGTGCGGGGGCCGGGCGGGGTGGGGGGACGTGGTGGTGGTCCACAATACACTGCCTAATCCCAGCGTTGCCAACTGCTGGAGTTGTTTAAAAAAAAAAANCAAGCGTAAATAGGAAAGGACGCAGGGGCAGAGCCCACCAAAACTCAGGGAACGCAAACCAGCCCGGGCGGGTGCGCAGCCAAGACTTCACGCTTTCCCAGATGCTACACCCAACCTGCTTCTCTTTCTCATCCCTCTCTGGGTGCAACCGCGTCAGAAAGTCTGATGCCCAACTCTGGCATGGTGTGCTCGGAGACCCGAGAAACCCCAGCGTCGCCAAGCCTGGCTTCAAACGCGTCGGGCAGCCACCTGTTTCACAAAGCCCGGAGTTTGTTGCGGGGGCGAGCTGCGGCGGGAATAACCCTGTCAACCTCTCGGTCCGCCTCGGCACAGAATTTCCAAAAACGCGCATCACCCCAAAACCAAGTGGGCTCATACCTTTGCGCAACCCAAGAGGCTCGCACCAATCCTGCCAACCGCGCGCGGCGACTTACTTCCCGATCCCCCGGCTTCAGCTCCCAACCCAGCCCTGGCCTCGGGTCCCATACCGCGCCCGACCCCTCCGCCAGGGACAGCGCCCCAAAATACCTGCCGTGAAGATGCAGAGAGCGAAGAGGGTCTTGCAGACCATGGTACCTTGGTAGTCGGTGCCGAGCCCGGCGCGGACGGCGGGAGAGTTTGCCGGGACTGACAGAGCGCCCCCGAGCGCGGGCAGCTTCTCCTCGGCCCGCTGGCTGCGGCGGAGCCGGGCGGCCCGGGCGGCGGCAGGGGAAGCGAGGCGAGCGCCGCGCGGCTCCGTCAGCTGCTCGTCCTTCGGCGCCCGGCGCGCTTCTGCTCCATCCCAGCCGCCGGAGCCCAGGGCCGTCTCCGCCGCCGCGACAGCCGCCTCCAAACCCCTCCCACCCGGGCCCCGCGGCGATGACAAGGCCACCCCTGGCCTTTCCTCTCCCGGCGCTCGAGTCCCGAGAGTCCCGGCCCAGGGCGGCCTCTGCTGGACAGTCAGGGTCGAGACCCGAGTTCTGACCCGGTTCAGCAAATGTTTGAGGCCGTTAGCACTGTGCTGGGAACTAAGGGAATGCAAAGAAGTGAGAGCCGATCTCTGTTCTCAGGAATTTATCTCAGGTTTCTTACATGAGTTACAACCTTGGTGACTGTATCTTAGGTGTCACCTCGAAGGGCCAAGACCCCACCGTTCTAAGCACTACACTTTTTTCCAAATATGAGAACCTTTTTCGTTTTTTCATTCCCCCAAATATTCTGTGTGTACATTTAAGCCCTCACTCCCATTCAGCCCCACTGCATTTCCTGGTGCCTGAGCCAAAATGTCTGCTATCCTATTCAGCTTCTTACTGTTAACAGAAGAAATAGTACTAATGTCAGATAATGTCAGTAATCGTGGGATACCTATGAGCGAGAAACCCTACTCGGTGTATCATGGTGCCTTCTAACGGCCCTATGACATAAGAATTATTACTCCATTTTACAGATGAGAAAGCTAAGGCACAGAGAAGGTAAGTAATGTGCCCAGGGACACAGAACTGGTACGGACTGCATTCCACAAGTAACGAGTTTGTGTCCCAGGGCATAATAGCAAAGGTTGTCATTTCCTGAGAAATGCTGTATGTTGGACAACTGTGCTGTACATGTATTAACCAAATCAAAATTTCAGAACAGTCCTTTTAGGTGACACTGTTATATATTCATTTTCAGGGGAGAAAATGAAAGTACTGAGAGGTTTAAGTACTTGCTTGTGTTCATACAACTAGATAATGGTAGAGATAAGATGCCTGCCCTAGGGACCCCAGGTCATCCTGGTATTCTCTCTTCAAAGCTCAGAGATTCTGTTGTGTTCACACAGGTCAATGCTGACCTTTCACTTATCCTCCCACCACCTTAGACCTGCTTATTTCTACATTTCTATCAGATCAGATGCCAGATCACCTCCCAATATCTATGTTATTATGAGCCTGGTGGTTCCCTAGGCTGGCTTCTTGAAAGGCTCAGTGGTAAAGAATCTGCCTGCAATGCAGGAGACACAGGTTTGATCCCTGGGTCAGGAAGATCCCCGAGGAGGGCATGACTACCCACTCCAGTATTCTTGCCAGGAAAATCCCATGGGCAGAGGAGCCTGGTGGGCTAGAGTCCATGAAGTTTCAAAGAGTTGGAATGACCAAAGTGATTGAGTGTGGTCCCCTGGACACTAGAGCTGGGATGCTGCAGAAATTAAGGAGTGTTCTAAAGAACTGATTTGCTCAGAACCATGAGTAGTGCTGGAGGGGAACTTTTTTTTTTTTTCCGTGACTTCTTTCTCATTTACCAGACAGAGCCTCAGGTTTCATTTTCTCATTCTCTTGGACCTTATGACTTTTTCTGTGATGACATCAGTTCCTTTGCCTGACCCCCCTCCCCGCCCCGTTACCATTGATACAGCTTGTCATGCTTCCCCAACCAGATTAAACTGAGGTCATGGTTTTTCTTTTGTCTTAGTAAATGTATTGATTCTTGCTGAAATAAGTAACCAAATGCCCATCGCCCTTTCCTCCTCCCTGACCAGAGAAACTGCAAATTCAATTTATTAAACAAGTTGTCTTAATGTTTTTGACCTTCAGGTCCTTCTGGTTTCTAGTGTAATCTATGTGATTATGAAGAATTTCTGCATCTGTGTGGTGAGATGGGGAGGCAGGGACCACACACAGAGTTCTGCAAGCATGTTCTGTAAGGCACTGGTGCCCTTAGGTAGGGTCATTCAAGTAAGAGACTCTGTGACAGAAATATTTTTCAAAAACACTTCACAGAAAAAATTATTCAATTGAAATTCAATAAAACTTTAATGGAGTCCCTTAGTAGTGCAAAGCATGTGTGACTGGCTTTGATATCTAAGATGCTGGTTTGGTACCCAGCATGGTAATCCACTCCAGTATTCTTGGCTGGAGAATCCCATGAACAGAGGAGCCTGGTGGGTTACAGTCCATAGGGCTGCCAAGAGTCAGACATGACTGAAGTCACTTAGCAACAACAGATTATGATCCCCATGTGTGAAAATTTCCAAAGCTTTTCATTGTATACAGAATAGAGTTGAAAATAATTTAACTAAAATAAGTCTTTATCAACCATTAAAGCTTTTGATTTATTAAGTTAGTAAAAATATATTTGATTACTTACTAGGTGGTAGACCTTATAGTAGGTTGTGGGAATGAAATGTGTTGCAATAGTCAATGTAGGTAGGTTATGCTGCTGTAATAAACCACCCCATTACTGCTTATTGCTCAGAGGCTTAAAAAATAGAGGCTTACTTCTCTCTGATCATCATCGGCTGTTGATCCAGCTACTCCCCAGAGCAGACGTCTTCTACATCAGGATTCAGTGTTGTACTCCCTGTCTTCTACGCTCAGGAAAGACTGAGGAGAACTGAGTGCAGCATTGATGTTTTCCACCCAGAAGTGATTGTTCTGCTTCTGATTTATTGATGGTGTGCTCAGTCTGACTCTTTGTGACCCCATGGACTGTAGCCCGCCAGGCTCCTCTGTCTGTGGAATTTTCCTGGCAAGAATAATGGGCTGGGTTGCCATTTTATTCTCCAGGAGTTGAATCCACATCTCCTGCATCTCCTACATTGCAGGTGACTCTTCACCGCCAGGAAGCACATTCTTCATGGTTGTGATTGTGCCACACTGGTTAATTGTCCCTGCCACCAGGAAGCTTATATTCTAGAAGTGAGGAGTCAAGCATTGAATGACCCCCAAAATATATGTGGTAATTCGCTATGTTAAAGTGAAAGGGGATGGGAGAAATAGGTGAATTGTTTTATAGTTATTGTTTGTTGAACTGAATAAAAAAGAACTCAAAATATATGCAATACTTTATTATGTGAAATACTATAAATAATAAATGCCCACTAACATTTATTGAGTCTCTCCTCTATGTTCTGTTAGGAATTGTTTCAAGCATTTTGAGTAATCTGTCTAAACTTTACACTGTATAAGGTTATCCAGATTTTACAAATAAAGAGACTGAGATATACTTTATGAAAGTTTAAGTATGAAAGGAACCAAAAGATGCTAAGATATTAAAGCAGGGAGACTTGCACTCCTCACAGTGGGATCAGGGATGGAATTTGCATGTAACCTCTTGGTCACATCTTTATAGCAAAAGCCAGTCTCTTCATAGATTTCCTGGTTCTTTCATAATGTTCCTCTGGGATAAAATCTAAGATAAGCCTGCCTTTGACTGACTTCCACTCTTTTTGATTACTGTTAAAATGAATTTCGGGGATTGTAGACTTTCGATATTAAAAAAAAAATCACCCTTGGCTGACTTAGTCTTCAACATCCTGAATTTATCATAATGTATAGATAAAGTCAGATAATGCATATTAGGTAGTATGGAAGTGTAAGCTCTTGACTCTTGATTCATCATAGCCAAGTGGAAACAGAATAACTCGGTTGAGAGAGGTGGTGTGGTAGTTAGAGGCTGAATTCTGATGTCTAGCCCATGATCCCTGAAGGCTGAGTTCTAATCCCTGCCATTCCATGTATTAACTGACATTACTTGGTACGTCTGTTTCCTTGGTTTCTTTCTGACATGGTGAAGATTAAATGGATTACATATGTGAAATGCTTGGCATGTTAGAGGCACCAATAAATGTAAGTTATTACTAAAGAAGAAACTTTGTTGTTGTTCAGTCGCTAAGTCATGTCCAACTTTTTGTGACCCCAGGAACTGCGGCATATCAGACTTCCCTGTCCTTCACTATCTCCAGGAGTTTGCTCAAACTCATATCCATTGAGTCAGTGATGCTATCTAACCATCTCATCCTTTGCTGCCCCTTTCTCTTGCCCTCAGTCTTTCCCAGCAACAGGATCCTTTCCAATGAGTCAGTTCTTCACATCAGTTGGCCAAAGTATTGAGGTACATTTAAAAATCATTTTGGGATCTTAAAGTACAGGGAGAAAATATTAATGTTGCTGTGACTATTTTTTCACATGCACAGTTATGAAACTTGAACTGTGCCTTGGGCAATTCTACTCTTGCTACATCTGAGCTGCAGAGGTAAGTTCTAAATGGTCTCTGACAGCTCCCCCTCCACCCCCCCGTCTCTCCCAAAGGCAGGAATGCAGCAGCCTCAAGACCCTGCTATTTGGGGTTGGCCAAAAAGTTCGTTCGGTTTCAACATAAGCTGTACTGTTCCCGAACGAAGCTTTTGGCCAACTCATTTTCTTTCTTTCTTTCTTTCTTTCTTTTTTTGTCTTGATTTCATTTCTCTTCCCAAGTTGCATTGCAAAAATACCTCTGTGGGTTCTGCTATGTATTTCATTACATAACTTTGCTTCTCTCTTTTTAATTCCAATTTCCTTTTTAAAATATTAATGATAAAAAAGATTAAAGGCAATGATGCAATATGGGAAACAGACCTTGGAACTTTGCCAAAAATATACTTGTTTGAACAAAGGCAGTTTTAAAAGGGCCTGATGGAGGTTCAAGGGGGAGGGGACATATGTATACCTATGGCTGATTCATGTTGATGTTTGGCTAAAACCAACAAAATTCTGTAAAGCAATTATCCTTCCATTAAAAAATAAATTTAAAAAATGAAAAAAACAAACAAAACCAGAACAAAACAGAAAAAGGGCTTGACAAAACATGATTATTTCCCTGATTTAAATAAACTTGTTTGAAGCTGTGTGAGCTCTTTAAGGATACCAAACCACTTGTCACTAATTTTTTATTTTAATTAAGGAAGAAACCCTTAAAATATCCCAGGAAGGAAGAAACTGGCCTCTTGGAGGTGATACACACAGTGAAACCTCTTATTTAAACAAGTCTAAAACATGACTGAGTTATACTGCACCGTCCAATACAAATCACAAATGTAATTTTTAAATTTCTAGAAGTCATATTTTGAAAAAGGAGAAAGAAGCAAATGAATTTAATTTTAATGCTATTCTTTATTTAACCTGATGTATCCAAATAAAATATTATTCAACATGTAATGAAAGCAAAATATTAATAGGATATTTTATATTCTTTTTCTCATTCTAAAGCTTCTCAATACAATGTTTATTCTATGTTTCTATAATATCTTAATTCAGACTAGACACATTTTAAAACTGTTCATTTTATTTATTTATTTGGCTGCACTGGATCTTAGTTGTTATATGCAGGATATTTTTTTTTAGTTGTGGCATGAAAACTGTTAGTTGGGGTATGTGGGATCTAGTTCCCTGACCAGGGATCAAACCTCGGCCCCCTGCATTGGGAGTGTGGAATCCTAGCCACTGGGCCACCAAAGAAGTCCCCAGACTAGGCATATGTTGAATATTAAATAACCAAACATGACTGTTGTTGTTGCTGTTGTTTAGTAGCTAAGTCATGTCCGACACTTTGCAACCCCGCCCCTGCAGCATGCCAGGTTCCTCTGTCCTCCACTATTTCCCAGAGTTTGCTCAAATTCATGCCTACTGAGTTGGTGCCTCTGTCTAACCATTTCATCCTCTGCCACCCCTTCTCCTTTGGCCTTCAGTCTTTCCCAGCATCAAATTCTTTTCCAATGAGTCAGCTTTTGGCATCAGTTAGCCAAAATATTGGAGCTTCAGCTTCAGCAACAGACCTTACAATTACTAGTCAGGGTTGATTTCCTTCAGGATTGTTTGATCTTCTTGCAGTCCAAGGAACTCTCAAACGTTTTCTCCACCACCACAATTAGAAAGCATCAATTCTTTGGCTCTCAACCTTCTTTATGGTCCAATTCTCACATCTGTGCATGACTATTGAAAAAACCTTAGCTTTGACTATGCAGACCTTTGTTGGCAAAGTGATGTCTCTGCTTTTTAATATGCTATCTAGTTTTCTCGTAGCTTTCCTTTCAAGGAGCAAATGTCATTTAATTTCATGGCTATAGTCACCATCTGCAGTGATTTTGGAGCCCAAGAAAATAAAATCTGTCACTGCTTCCACTTTTTCCCTACCTATTTGCCATGAAGTGAGGGACCAGATGCCATAGTCTTAGTTTGTTGAATGTTGAATCTCAAGCCAGCTTTATCACTCTCCTCTTACATTCTCATCAAGAGGCTCTTTAGTTCCTCTAGCAGCTTTCATAATGGGCAGTGTGTTTGTAGAACACTGGGCCCAGTTTCTTGCCTTGCCTCGTGCATGTGTTCTGCAGAAGTGCAGAGCAATATTGGTGGGGATTTCTTAGTGATAGTGGAGTAGTTGGAAGCCTCAGACTTGCTGATTGCATGACCTCTAACCCTCATTAGCCTCTCTAGATATCCGTTTTCCCTTCTATGAAGTGAACATGATGATAATAATGACACCTTACTTAAAAGGATCATTGTAAAGACTTATAATCCTTATATTATTAAAGAATGCATCAAAAACATTTAGAACAGACCCTAGTCAGGGAAGAGCCTTAATAATAATTCTTGTTATATTTAGTATGAATGGTTATGATGATGATAAAAAAAGAATATTCATAGTAAAATCTTCCCAATTGTCCATGTATTTTAAAATATTCATTTATTTATTATTTGGCTGTGCCAGGTCTTTGTTGCAACATGCAGGATGTTTAGTTGCAGCATTTGAGCTCTTAGTTGCAGCATGCGGGATATTTCTTGACCAGGGATCAAACCTGGGTCTCTTGCATTGGGAGAACAGGGGCTTAGCCACTGAACCACAATGGAAGTTCCCCAATTGTCAGTGTATATTGGTGATTCCTTACCACTCAGAGGTGTTGACAATATAGCTTGTCCCTAAAATTCTACTTGTACACAGAGCAGCATTTATCAAACATTTTAGTCTCAGGATCCCTTTGCACTCCTAAAATTAAGAACTCTGAAAACTGTTTAAAAGTCTTTTCAGAAATTATGGTTTTATTCTTGTGTATTGCACCCAAACTCAATAAATAGTAATTTCCTAAAAGTTAGCAGCAAGGTGGAATCTGAAAGCATCTCAATAAAATTTTCATATTCTGTTACATTAAAATCCATTGGTTTATCTTGTACTTTGAATGTATCTTTTACCCATGGGTGATTTTGTAATATCATGCACTGTTCATATAGAAAATATCAGTTCACTGAACTATGCAGATACCCACTCCAGTAATTTTGGGCTTCCCTTGTGGCTCAGCTGGTAAAAAATCCACTTGCAGTGTGGGAGACCTGGGTTCAAGCCCTGGTTTGGAAAGATCCCCTAGAGAAGGGCAAAGGCTACCCACTCCAGTATTCTGGCCTGGAGGATTCCATGGACTATACAGTCCATGGGATTGCAGAGTCTGACATGACTGAGCAACTTTCACTTTCACTTTCAAATTAACACACTTCTTTATGCAACATCAAAAATTGTATTTGTTAATATCTCCATTTACATCATCAAAAAAAGTCTTTAAATATTGGGAAGCTATCATTAGTGGTGAAAGATACAATTTTGGCAGAATTCTAATTTTCACTGGAAAGCTTAAATCTTACCATTTGCACCAAATACTATAGTTTTCCTTGAAGTGACAGTCAAATATCATGGAAAAAATATGGTGCAAATATCCAAGTCTGAATAACCATAGTTTGTCAATTGTTCTTTCAAGTAAAAATTGTCTTCCACAGAAAAGTGGTTAGCTCGGCTTGTGACTCAAGTAATCACATAACCGCATTTCCTGGAGACAGTCACTCCCCTATGCCATGCAGCAAACAAGCCTTATGCATACTTGCCATTTATTTACATAAATATGAAAAATATACATATTCAAATCAAGACTGAACAAAATTAATAATTTTTACCCTTCTTGAAGGGAGTTCTTAAGTGAAATGCTTTTTGCCCTTTATTATTTATAAATAATATTTACTTATTTGACTGGGTTTTCGCTGTGGCATGAGGGATATTTGATCTTTGTTGAGGCATGAGGGATCTTTCTTAGTTGCGGCATGTGGGATTTAATTCCCTGATCAGGGATCAAAATTGAGAGAGTGGAGTCTTAGCCAATGGACCACCAGGGAAGTTCCTGAGAACTTTCTCATATCCATTTATCTACTTGAGTATAGAATCATACCTCAGTTGTCTGAGACAATGAATACAGATGTAGAGAACTAACCCTTACTTCTGTCTTCTACCATTTCTAGTCTTCCACAAAGTTGTCTTGACAGCTCTGTTTACGCTTAAACTGAGGAATATTTTGAAATGGGTGAAAGAGATTACTGAATAAACTTTAGNGGAGATATTGTCTACTCTCTGCATGTCACAGGTGAGGAATCTATAGCGCTTAGAAGTTAAGTGCTATGTCCTAAACCGTAGTTAATTGGGTTCAGAGAGAAACTTAAACTTAGTTCAAACAACTTCAAATTTGGTACTCTCTTCATTCTGCCCTTTAATTGAATATAATTTCTCCTGCCTTTGTGCATACAGGCAATTCCTGAGAAAGTCGTAGACCAGTTGTTTCAGGAGAATAAATATAAGCCTTAATTGTTTTATATGATGACAGGAAAAAATCATGTATTTGGAAAGCAAAGGAGAAATTTGAGGCTGAGAAAAAAGACTTGATCCAATAATTATTTTTATTATGTAGGATGTAAATAATACATTTTCATTGTATGTAACACTGTTAAATTAACATGGCTAACACAATTGGTTTAGAAACTTACGTCCTAATGTCTCTCCCTTTACTATCCATCCTTATGGATTCTGTAATTTAGGGGGAGTTGTTTTGAGTATGAAAATACGACTGTATTTATCGAAGTTACAAATGCTGAAATTTTTGTACTCAGCTTACAAATTTTATTCTATCATTAATTAGTCAAATTTTATATGTTAAAGTTTGAGTAATAGCCTTCTATAGAAAGCAAGTTAAACATCTTAATATATTTTAAACTGCAATTATAAATGTGATATTTTAATTTTTCTTTTAGGTGTTTCTGTTGTCAGGCTTAATGAACAAAACCTCTCTGAGTTCTTGAACATTCTTTTAAATCTAATAAATTAAATTTGCAAATACCAGTGATTCTTAAGTTCTTTTAAATATTCTGATAATACAAAAACTAAAACATTTTCTATTTAAAATCACTAGTCTAAATTACATATTGATGTATTTTAAAATAGAATTATGAAATGAATGATACCTATAGGCCAAATTCTCTGAAACAGTAATAGTACACAAAATACAAAATATGTAGAGATTCCTAAGCCACAATTATTATTATAATGGGTTTGTTTTATATATCATTCTCTGAAATATTTAAAACTCAACTTTAAATCTTTCTAAGTTTATGTTTACCTACTACATAAGGGTTTATTCGTGTGAAAGTTGCTCAGTCGTGTTTGACTCTTTGCAACCCCATGGACTAGACCATGGAATTCTCCAGGCCAGAATACTGGAGTAGGTAGCCATTCCCTTCTACAGAGGATCTTCCCAACTCANACCCCATGGACTAGACCATGGAATTCTCCAGGCCAGAATACTGGAGTAGGTAGCCATTCCCTTCTACAGAGGATCTTCCCAACTCAGGAATCGAACCCAAGTCTCCCGCATTGCAGGTGGATTCTTTACCAACTGAGCCACCAGAAAAGCCCACATGCTACATAAACATTTGCCAAACCCTAAGGCACTTTAGGGATATTTTCTCACATATAGTAGCAGCCAAGGTTATTAGTTAAGGTGATGATTGGAATCTGGTTTGCAGTATCAATTATTGGACTTAATTATCAATTAAGGACTTCATAATGTAAAGAGTTTTGTCTGCTAATCTATGTAGTCATTTCCCTACCCTGCTTATGGAAATCTTCATTTCCATCTGTGTGGCTTGACTGAATTTGGCATTTCTTTGTCTGTTAACATAGTTATAAATCCTTTGAACTTGACAGACCTTCTTTCATCTGTGTCTACTTGGTAGAACCCATCAACTCTTAAACGTGTAAAAATGATACCCAGTCAAATCCTAGAAAAATCTTGTCTTTGGATGACTATTTGATCACAAATTTTAGTCTTTGTATTGTCAGGTTCTTGGGTTTCAATTTACAGAAATTGATTCTAGATAATTTAGGCAAAAAAAGTGAGTTTATTTGAAGGCTATAGATAGTTCAAAATAAAAGGAAAATTTCAACATCAGACTTTCAGAATCAGCGATCCCCTAAAGTAGCAGGGACTAAAGAACTCTGTTTCTCTAGCCAGCACTCCCCACCCCAGGAGGTTCAACAAGAATGATTTCTAACCATTTTTAGTTGTTAAAGACCCTATACAAGACCCTTAGATGAATGAGTCAAATTCTACCCCTTGGCTTCGGAAGTCCCCCAGGAAAACAGATGCTACTGCCTGAGAAGTAAAAAAACTAAAACTAAGAAGGCTAATGAAGATGACTCTACAGTGTTTGGGGATAGAAATTATTTGGATGGCTCTGAATCTTTTCAAGCCAATGAAAATAGACCCTTTGGGTAATCACTGGAATGTCAGTAGTGGTGTAAACCTACTCTCATTATTTAACCAATTTTAATATTTTTAACCAATTTTAATATTATTGCCATCCTAAATAGCCCATGCTAGAAAACTTATAGCAGTGTAACTTCTCTACTGAAATTGACTCTCATATTACTTGATCCTTACATTAGTAACAAATCACTTGTCTGGAAGGAAAATAAGACCACACCAATGATAAGGTCAACCCAATTTCCTTTAGTTGAAAAGCATTGATAAATCTACTCTGTGAGGCATTCACCGTGTGATCAACAAGGGTGACATGAACAACTACCTCTATGTTGCAATATGAGAGCATATCGATTACTCAGGAGAGCTGAATTAGTCACTAAAGTAGCGACCATCATACCATCAGCATCACCTACTTTTGATGGTAAGCACTGCACCCTCTTCTTAATTCAATGGGACTTCACAGGAATATTATTCTGTACAAATATGATTCTATCGACAAGGATCTGTTTTCCAATATGATATCCAAATAAAACTATGGTCCTCAATAAATTTGTTTTGACTATAACTTGGGATATTTTTTCTGTTTATTCCACTTGACATTGGGCATATATTTGCTAATATTTTAATGTTTTGTGCTTATAAAACATCTAAAGTGATTAGCTAGTAATTTTCATCTTAAGATACGATAAGAGTTCACTGAAAATGAGAGATTCTTGTATTATTTCTTCTCCTTGATGCTAATAAAACACACATCCCCAGGTGTAGTTTAAACCACTCCAGGATTCTTGCCTGGAGAATCTCATGGACAGAGGAGCCTGGCAGGCTGCAGTCCACAGGGTTGCAAAGAGTTGGACACAAGTACACAGGCTTGACCATTAGAAGAGACAGTGAAGGCAACATTGAAACATGCTAGTCATTTGTACTGTATGTCAACTTATTAAAGCTACAACAATAACACAATAAAGCCACAATAGCTTTGCAAAAACTAAAGAGAAATTTGTGGAGTTTACTCAATAAGTTAAAATATCAGTATAAGGAAAGTCTTAATAGAACCATGATTTCACACTGGAAATGAAGTATGTTGTATAATTAGAGCAGTTCAGACCAAAGAATTTGGGCTTCTAGGTTTTGGCAGGGAGGGTTATTTTAGCTTGAATTATTCATACTGGCTAATTATATGTTTGTGGTGGCTTATATGTTATTAATGAGTGCATACATGCTCAGTTGTGTCCGACTCTTTTTGATGCCATAGACTGTAGTCCACCAGGCTCCTCTGTCCATGGAATTTTCCAGGCAAGAACACTGGAGTCGGTTGCCATTTCCTCTTCCAGGGGATCTTCCTGACCCAAGGATTGGTTGCTCACTAAAAAATTGAGCTCTTTTTCATGTGTGGTATTGGCTTTCAGAAGTGCAAATGTTCAGTCCTCTTGAATGGAATGTGGCCAGGAGTGTCTGTGCCCCTTCCAGTTTGAGACTTTATTTTGTTTTGCTTTATTTTCTTTTCCTTCCAGTTTTATTGAGCTATAATCGACATATAGTGCTGTATAAGTTTAAAGTGTACAGGCTAGCAATTTGATTTACATACATCATGAAATGATTATCACTGTAAGTGCAGTGAACATTCATCATCTTATACAGATACAAAATTAAAGAAATAAGAAAAAAAACAAAGACCACATTGCCGGGGTCCAGCCCCCGCAGGATCCAGGGAAACCCGAAGGAGAAACGGCGTCGGCGATTGAGATTGATTTAGAGAGAGAGAGAGATAGTTAAGAATGTTGTAGATAAGAAAATAGAGAAGAGAAGAAAAGAGGCTGATGTTCCTTGGTTTATACAGAAAGTCAATAAAGTCTCAAGACAAGAGACTTGCACCGTCTACGTGAGGCCGCAGGTGCCCTCCCGGCCTCCCGAGGGAGTGCCGGTTCAGGTCTTAAAAACCCAGGCAGATAAGTAGACACGGCGGACTTCTATACTCCAGATGGGAACTAGCCTGAAAGACATAGTAAGAAGAAGAAAATGATTGACACGAGGAGACCAAGCTGCTTTGACCAGCGAGGACCCTAGCTTTATTTTTAAATGGGACTTATATACCTTTTTTGCACATAGAGAGAAATGAAAGATGCAAGGTCATACAGAGTCAGCCCAACATTCCAGCAGTGTTGCCCTTATCGAAACCATGATTTTTTTGCATACCTTTCCCACAAAAGATGTTGTGTACAGTATCTTCTGGCCTTGGAGGCCTGTGAACATTTTATGACCCTCTTTTGATAAAGGCTGCTCAACTAGAAAACTTATTTTCCCTAAAAGTGTTTTTCTTTATATTTCTAATCTATGTCAGCCTCAGAAAAATGCCAAACAGAGTTACGTTTTACACAGAGCAAAGGTGCAGTGAGTTACAAAAAGGAACCAATTAGCTCAACAGTCTGATATGGTTAAATTCAAGGCTACACTTGTTTTTCTAGCATTCTCACTATGTTAACTAATGCATTCCCAGGTGCACAGTGGATAAGAGATATGGGAACTTAGCAACAAGTATTGGCCCAATAATGAAATCCTACATCAGCACTAGCACTACTCTAATAACTTTTAACTCTTTCAAAGGCTCTATATTTTAGGCTTTCTATGCTTCTCACAGTAAGGAGGCTGTAAATAATTGTATGCATAGCTGTAAGAGTCTGGATATATCTGCCAAGCAAGCTAGAATGCTAATAGAGGGGGTTTGGTATGAAATATTCCTCTCATGTCCAGGAGACTTATTAGCTATAGCCCTAAGTTGATTTTCTCCAGAGAAAGGTGGTCAGGGTCAGCCCCCTGTTAATGTCAGAGGAGTTGGGGAAAGTCATGGAACAGTAAAACAGACAGATTCAGGTTTTGGGGTAGACGCTCAAGAAAGCCTAGGGAGCCCCTTGAGTTCTGAAGCCTTGCTTAACAGTTCTCTTCCACATGACCTTTGTCATGAGTGGGATCTCCCATGGTGGCTCCCGGCACCACATCATATGTGAAGTCCCCTTGACTTAGAAAAACAAAGCACATTTGGAAACCAAAAGAAGATGATGGCTAATATATCATTTTATTTATGTTGTTCTTTGGTAGAGGGGCTTCCCAGGTGGCTCAGTGGTAGAGAATCTGCCTGGCAGTGTAGGAGATGCAGGAGACTCTGGTTTGATCCCTAGGGTCGGGAAGATCCCCTGGAGTAGAAAATAATCAGCCACTCCAATATTCTTGCCTGGAAAATTCCATGGACAGAGAAGCCTGGCGGGCTACAGTCCATGGGGTCATGAAGAGTCAGACACGACTCAGCAACTGAGCATGCACGTATTCTTTAGTAGGCAAACAAATTAAAGTACTAATATTTTCAGAGTTGTTTGAAATTATGGTTGTTTCAAGTCAAACATTGGTTTCAGCACTACCTGGAATGTGAAGCTAATGAGGATAGTTCCCATGACCCAATTAGCTCTGTCTTTCTTTTGCAAGCTGTCCTGTTGTTGTGTCAGACTAAGAACAAGCCTAATTATGAACAGACCTTCAGTGGCTGTCCTTTACTGGTATGGGCAATGATGCATCTCTGATTCTATGGCAGATTTTGGTTTAAATATTTTGTCCTATTATTTTTTCACATAGATGCACCTCTAAATCAGAACCAAAAGTAGTAGGGTCATTTTGATCCCACTTTATTCTTTTCCCCCGTTTCCATTTCCTTCTCTTCATTCCCCTCTAAAAGACAGTTTTTAGATTTATTTGGGTAAAAATTACTATAGGCAAAGAATATTTTTAATTACTGTATTGTAAGAAGATGTGGCAAGAATACACAGAAGAACTGTACAAAAAAGATCTTCACAACCCAGATAATCACAATGGTGTGATCACTCACCTAGAACCAGACATCCTGGAATGTGAAGTCAAGTGGGCCTCAGAAAGCATCATTACGAACAAAGCTAATGGAGGTGATGGAAGTCCAGCTGAGCTATTTCAAATCCTGAAAGATGATGCTATGAAAATGCTGCACTCAATATGCCAGCAAATTTGGAAAACTCAGCAGTGGCCACAGGGTTGGAAAAGGTCACTTTTCATTCCAGTCCCTAAGAAAGGCAATGTCAAAGAATGCTCAAACTACTGCACAATTGCACTCATCTCACAGGCTGGTAAAGTAATGCTTAAAATTCTCCAAGCCAGGCTTCAGCAATACGTGAACCGTGAACTTCCAGATGTTCAAGCTTGTTTTAGAAAAGGCAAAGGAACCAGAGATCAGATAGCCAACATCTGTTCCAGAAAAACATCTATTTCTGCTTTATTGACTATGCCAAAGCCTTTGACTGTGTGGATCACAATAAACTGTGGGACATTCTGAAAGAGATGGGAATACCAGACCACCTGACCTGCCTCTTGAGAAACCTGTATGCAGGTCAGGAAGCAACAGTTAGAACTGGACATAGAACAGACTGGTTCCAAATAGAAAAAGGAGTACATCAAGGCTGTATATTGTCACTCTGCTTATTTGACTTATATGCAGAGTACATTATGAGAAACACTAGGCTGGAGGAAGCACAAGCTGGAATCAAGATTGCTGGAAAAAAATATACCAATAACCTCAGATATGCAGATGACACAACCTTTATGGCAGAAAATGAAGAAGAACTAAAGGGCCTCTTGATGAAAGTGAAAGAGGAGAGTGAAAAAGGAGAGTGGAAAAGTTGACTTAAAGCTCAATGTTCAGAAAACTAAGATCATGACCAACCTAGACAGCATATTAAAAAGCAGAGACATTACTTTGCTAACAAAGATCCGTCTAGTCAAGGTTATGGCTTTTCTAGTAGTCATGTATGGATATGAGAGTTGGACTATAATGAAAGCTGAGCACCGAAGAATTGATGCTTTTGAACTGTGGTGTTGGAGAAGACTCTTGAGTGTCCCTGGGACTGCAAGAAGATCCAACCAATCTATCCTAAAGGAGATCAGTCCTGGAAGATCATTGGAAGGACTGATGTTGAATCTGAAACTCCAATACTTTGGCCACTTGATGCGAAGAGCTGACTCATTTGAAAAGACACTGATGCTGGGAAAGATTGAGGGCAGGAGGAGAAGGGGATGACAGAGGATGAGATGGTTGGATGGCATCACTGACTCAATGGACATGGGTTTGGGTGAACCCCAGGAGTTGGTGACGGACAGGGAGGCCTGGTGTTCTGTGATTCATGGGGTCGCAAAGAGTTGGACTCAAGTGAGTGACTGAACTGAACTGAACTGAACAGGCTTCCCAAGGAGATCCCACCTGTTAATCCTAAAGGAGATCAGCCCTGAATATTCATTGGAAGGACTGATGCTGAAGCTGAAACTCCAATGCTTTGGCCACCTGATGCGAAGAAGTGACTCATTGGAAAAGACCCTGATGCTGGGAAAGATTGAAGGTAGGAGGAGAAGGGAAATGACAAAGGATGAGATGGCTGGATGGCATCATTGACTTGATGGACATGAGTTTGACTATGCCCTGGGAGTTGGTGATGGACAGGGAGGCCTGGCGTGCTGCAGTCCATGGGGTTGCAAAGAGTTGGACATGAACGAGTGACTGAACTGATTGACTGATGGACTTCCCAGGTGGCACAGTGGTAAAGAATCTGCCTGCCAATACAGGACATGCAAGAGATGTGGGTTGGATCCCTGTATCAGGAAGATCCCCAGGAGTAGGAAATGGCAACCCACTCCAGTATTCCTGCCTGAAAATTCTTGCCTGTCTATCCCATGGACAGAGGAGCCTGGCAGGCTGAAGTCCGTGGGGTCACAAAGAGTTGGACATGACTGAGAGACTGAGTGTGGGTGCTCCATATTGTATATCTCTAGGAGTTCATGAAGAATGAACACCAGTTAACAATAAATCATGGGAGCCCCTATGTCAGCTGGTATCTAGGAGCCTTGGGTACTTGGGCACTTTGAAATACTTATCATATCAAAAATACTCCTTGAGGTCTCCCTTCCCCCACTCTCTTCTGGCCATTGAGTTCCTCATGTATAACACAGACACAGAACTCAAGGAAAAGCAAAACAATTTTGTGCTGAATCACACTATACTTTTGCAGCCTGTGAAAGCACAAAGCAGCTGTAACACTTCTCTTAAAAAAGAGTTGAGAAAAGTTTCATTAGAACTGGATTGCTGCTGCTGCTGCTATGTCGTGCCAGTCATGTCTGACTGTGCAGCCCCATAGACGCCAGCCCACCACATTCCTCTGTCCCTGGGATTCTCCAGGCAAGAATACTGGAGTGGGTTGCCATTTCTTTCTCCAATGCATGAAAGTGAAAGTGAAAGTGAAGTCACTCAGTCGTGTCTGACTCTTAGCGACCCAATGGACTGTAGCCTACCAGGCTCCTCTGTCCATGGGATTTCTCAGGCAAGAGTACTGAAGTGGCGTGCCATTGCCTTCTCCGCAGTAGAACTGGATTTAGTTCAGTTCAGTTAGGTCGCTCAGTCATGTCCGACTCTTTGCGACCCCGTAAATCGCAGCATGCCAAGCCTCCCTGTCCATCAGCATCTCCTGGAGTTCACTCAGACTCATGTCGATAGAGTCCATGGCCATCCAGCCATCTCTTCCCCTGTCGTCCCCTTCTCCTTGTACCTCCAATCCCTCCCAGCATCAGAGTCTTTTCCAATGAGTCAAGTCTTCGCATGAGGTGGCCAAAATACTGGAGTTTCAGCTTCAGCATCATTCCCTCCAAAGAAATCCCAGGACTGACCTTCAGAATGGACTGGTTGGATCTCCTTGCAGTCCAAGGGACTCTCAAGAGTCTTCTCCAACACCACAGTTCAAAAGCATCAATTCTTTGGCGCTCAGCTTTCTTCATAGTCCAACTCTCACATCCATACATGACCGCGGAAAAACCATAGCCTTGACTAGATGGACCTTTGTTGGCAAAGTAATGTCTCTGCTTTTCAATATGCTGTCTAGGTTGGTCATAACTTTCCTTCCAAGGAGTAAGCGTCTTTTAATTTCATGGCTGCAGTCACCATCTGCAGACTGGATTAGGCGTAGTTAATTAGGAGAAACCAGCTGAACACCTATCAGCCCAAGAGAGAATTACTCACTAGAGAGGTCTCCTTTATTTCCCCTGTTCCATTGTGTATAACAAAAGCAATGGTTATAATTGCTACTAGTGATTACATTCTTATTATGTTCCAGGTTCTGTAAATTTGTTTTCTTGGACAAAGCAGATTGTTTTGGTTGTAACGTTTTGCTCCAGTCCTGGTCAGGGATAGGTTGAAGGTCAGTGACTGGATGAGATTTGTTGATCTAACTTCTACTTTCTAACAAGGTGATTATTTTATATCAGATGAAAAATAGCCCATTTGGTTTCATTATTTCCATTTTGTGAGATGAAGAAACTAAAGCTCAGACAAGCTGAAAGGCTTTCCCCAATGTCACATATCAGCTAAGTGACAGAGCCCAGACTGTTCCTAAGCCCTACTCTTTTCTTCTGCAGCACTGTTTCCTAAGTATTAGCCACTCAGTCATGTCTGACTCTTTGTGACCCCATGGACTGTAGCCTGCTAAGCTCCTCTGTCCATGGAATTCTCCAGGCAAGAATGCTAAAGTGGGTAGCCATTCCCTTGTCCAGGGTATCTTCCTGACCCAGAGATCAAACCTGAGTCTCCTGCACAGTAGGTGAATTCTTTACCATCTGAACCACCAGGGAAGCCATAAAGCTGCCTTTTATTTTTCCAGAATCTTACTTGTTACTTTTAAAAAGAGAGTGATAGAGCCCCTCTACCAGATTATTTTAAGGACTGAAAAGGTAGTAACTGGATCCAGCACACAATAGACCCTCAGTAAGCATTACTAATAGAATCACATTACAGAAATTTCCTTTATAAAATGCTTAGAACTGTGCCTGGCACGTAGTAAACTTCACATGAAGGTAAGCTATTTCATCAAACTATGGGGGTAAAAGAGATCTTTGAAGCCACCAGGTTCAACCCTGTTTTACTATACTGAGAAATATTCTTTAATTTAAATCTAACTACACCCAGATACCAAGTCTACTGGTGCTTTAATTTGAACTTCCCAGCCTCTGGAACTCTGAGAAAGAAATTCCTGCTGTGTACAAGCCCCCTGTCTATGGCATTCTGTTGTAACAGACGGAACAGATGAAGATACTGTATAACAATACATTTCTTAATGAAAGAGAATTAGATACTTTGGCTCCAAGAGACCAGATGAACAATGGCCAGAACATATGTGACAAGAGAACTCTGACCCACAGCCCCTGCAGCAATCAGTCCAGAATGGTCAAGACTTTGTCATTTACTGCCAGTTCCCCTATTTTTATCCTTGTTTCCAACTCAGGACCAACCAAAGAAAGCCAGCAAGCTCCCCAGATCAATTATACTAGATGCCTTGCTTTTAGGTTGCCTCTTTCCAGTTTTCCCATCCAGTAACTTCCAAGCATATCATACCTGAAGCTCTCCCTTCCTGCATGCCCCGCCCCCCATAAAATTTTTGTATTCCTTTGCGCATTTTTCCGTCTCTCCCAAACACAAGTGGTAGTATTGACTCCCTTGCTATAGCAAATTTGAATAGTCTGTGATTGTTCTTATTTGGGTGGTCTTTGTTTCCTCGTGTTTTCTTTGAGGTCCCACCAAGATAAAGTGTGCACTGCTCAGTGCTGTGGACTCCAGCCTTCAGCTCAGTGTGGTATATCCATAGAGGCCCTTGTGTGCATTGCTCATGGCCTGTCAGGTTCATGCCAACATGGTAAGTCAGCACCTGATTTGAATCCTCTGCTTGCACTCTTTGCATTCCTCAGCTATTTATTCACAGTTTAATACTCAGATTTTGTTCTTGGCATCCACTTGTCATCCTTGGTAGAAAATAGCCTTTCCTTTTCATCCTATCCTGCTCTCTTTGAGCTTTTGTTTGCGACCCCATGGACTATAGCCCACCAGACTCCTCCATCCATGGGATTCTCCAGGCAAGAATACTGGAGTAGGTTGCCATTTCCTTCTCCAGGGGATCTTCCTGACCCAGGGATCGAACCCAGGTCTCCCACATTGCAGGCAGACACTTTAACCTCTGAGCCACCAGGGAAGAGGAAGGAGAGGCAAAGGGTGGACAAATGAACTTAAACAAATCAGCCTATAGTAATTGATTTTTTTTTCTTGAAGAGAGGGACACAGCAAAGTCACAACCTACTGATGATAACCAAAGTTATTCTAAATTTGATCTCAATAACCTATAATGAATGGCATCACTAACTCAGTGGACATAAATTTGAGCAAACTCCAGGAGACAGTGGAAGACAGGAAAGCCTGGAGTGTTGCAGTCCATGGAATCATAGAGTTGGACATGACTTAGTGACTGAATGACAACCTATGGAAGTTGGTGGACCAAACACTTGCTACCTGTACGAGATGAACAGATTACAGCTATTGACATGACTAATGGAAGGTCTTGGTTCTGACCTTCTGCCGTGAACTACTTTTTTCCTGGCTGTCTATATGTCTATATGCCCCTACCAGATACGACTTCCTTGGCATCCAGAATGCCTGGTCCTCTTCGCCTCAGACCAAAACCTCATAAACATTAGGAGTAATACCCTGGGTTGGTGGCTCAGACACTAAAGCATCTGTCTACAATTCGGGAGACCTGGGTTGGAGCCCTGGGTTGGGAAGATCCCCTGGAGAAAGAAATGGCAATCCACTCCAGTACTATTGCCTGGAAAAACCCATGGACAGAGGAGCCTGGTAGGCTACAGTCCACGGGGTCTCAAAGAGTCGGACACGACTGCATGACTTCACTCACTCACTTCACTCTGAGACCTGTCTGTACATAGAGACCCTAATTCTATAAATCCTCAAGGCTGAAAATTCTGATTCAGACACAAACTCCAAAACAATGCAACCCTTGATTATTCAGGTATTCTACCTCAGGGAATTACTGACTCATTGTTTATGCAAACAATCAGAGCAGTGTTCCTACCAGTGGGAATCATACAAATTGAAAAGGCTGTTAGAAACTTATCACCAGCTTTGACAGAGGTATTAATGATACCATCTCTGCTTTAGATGGAATACGGATGAGTCTCAACACATTCATATGAATAGAGGTGCACAGTCATATTGCTCTGATTTCTTGTTGGCTGGTCCTGGTGTTGTTCTTTTTGCCATTGCTAATTCTTGCTCTTCTTGTATCAGTGACAGAACGTGGGTGAACTGGTTATACACCATAATGAAAAAGATACTTTTTTCTCTAAGGTCAGTTCTCATGGTTTATGAAATTTGTTCTCGGCCTGGGTTGAGTCATTGGAATTCTTGTTTCAAGAATTTTATCGGAACTATTCATTTTTCTTGTTTCTCTCACAGCTGTCATTAAGTTGGTCCATTGCTTTCTGCCTTGAATAGCCACTTTCTCATCATACGATCACCATGATTATATAATAAAAAGGTTGAGACAGTCTTGCTATGCAGTTAATTATGAAAGTGACTAAACAATTCCTGAGAAATGGAAGTTGGATCTTTAACCTTCCATAGATTGGTTGCCCTTTCACAAGATATTTTCCAAATAGGGAGAAGAGAGACTGCATATACAACAGTGGCCAAACTATATTCATATATGACAGTAGAATCTCTGCAACAACCATTGCAGAAAGTCAAACTACAACCTCTCCAGCAACTGTACAACAGTGGGAAGGGCATGGTTAATCGCTGTCAACTTCTGTATTTTCTGCCTCTGCCTTCAATTCAAGACCAACCAGAAAAAGTCAAATATGCTCCCCAAACCAATGACATTTGACACCCTGCTTTTGTTTGATTTTATTTTATTTTAATGGTGGGCATACATTTGTTGTTATCGTTGGAAAATCTGAGCAATGACAACAACCACAGATTTTCCCCTGTGGTATAAAATACAGATAAGACTTTTATAATATTATCCCTTGATGACTGAAATGCATGATGGCTGAAATTCTTTATGGGGCTCCATGAGGTTGGGACTGTGCTTCTTGTCCTCTTGTGACACTCTGCTTTTAATTTTCCCTTCTTTAGCTTCCCAAAGCCAGCAATCTCCAATAAGATCATACTTGAAGCTCTGATCCCTTCCCACTGCACCCCATCTGGAGCCTCCACTATCAAGTTTTCTTACTTCCCTGTCCAACTATCCATCTTTGCTGCTGCTAAGTCACTTCAGTCATGTCCGACTCTGTGTGGCCCCATAGACAGCAACTCACTAGGCTCCCCTGTCCCTGGGATTCTCCAGGCAAGAATGCTGGAGTGGGTTGCCATTTCCTTCTCCGATGCATGAAAGTGAAAAGTGAAAGTGAAAGTGAAGTGAAGTGAAGTGAAGTGAAGTCACTCAGTCGTCCATCTTTGAGTTTGTGCTAATTGAAAGAGATAGTGGCTGACTTCCTTGCCATTATACACTGTGAATAAATAGCTTCGTCTGTCCTGATTTCAGCAGTCTTCATTTATGTCTGCACTTTCTGGCCAATGACTCAGCTTTGTTTCAGGATCTCTGTAACAATGGGCCTAAGGACTGGAAAGTTATAGTCAGTCACAGACAGGAAAGGTAACCGTGAGGGGATAGTGAGGGAAGGTTCTTTCCTTACAATGAAGGAAAAGAGGTTTCTGAAAAATTGCCTAGAAATCTTCTGGGAAATATGAAGGGGAAGAAAATAAGTGATTTGGTTGGCGTTGTAAAATGACTTGATGGGCTGAATGAAGTCCTTATTTTTTACAACAAGAAAAGAAAGGGAAAAAATGTTCAGTGCTTTGTGACTCAGAACAGTCTTATCCAAATTCTAAAAGCACTTTGCAAAAATCATCTGGTGTCAAGTGTTAGAAATCCTTTTTCAAAAATAAGAAATGAGAGTGCTGTGGACTTTTCCAGGAGAGGAGAATAAAGATTTTGTACTTTCCCACTAAATAGTCTAATAATTATTTCAGGACCATATTATTCCATAAACTAGCCTGTACGGCAGGCTTTTATATTTTTATATATTATGTATGCTAGGTCAACTCCTAAAAACACAACAAGACAACAGCTTTTGGCTTTTAAATCTAGTCTATTTCTCTCTAGCATGTAAAGAAAGCTTGCACTAGTGTTACATATTTATGTGGAGTGATTTTATGGCTTGAAGTAATCCTCACACCTCAATTCTGCTCCATTCACAATACTTTCTATCTTGAATTTACTCTCCTTGCCTTGATTCTATAAATAAAGAAAGAAAAAAACTCTTGCCTTAATCTTCATTTTTCTGATTTAGCTTGTAAAGTACTTTAATAATATAAATATGGCTGTAAATCTAATTCTTCGAAGCAAGGCTTATTGCTTTAGACTCAAATCACAATGTTATGCAAAAAATGATTTAGGTGTCTGAAATTCTAAGCTTCTATACAATATTTTTAAATCATAATTTACTTCTAACATAGTGATTCTTAATTTCCTAGAATGTTATCTGAAATTTTCCAAAAAGTAACTGTTAAAAACAACAGTAAGGATGTGCCAGATGTGGGTCTTTCTGCAGTGAGATGGGTAGTGAGATGGAATGCCACCAAGGCTCTACAGTTCTGGGGAGGTTGGTGGAGGATCTTCTGATTTTTCAAAGTGGTCTTTCCTTTGTACCCTTTTTGTTTGTTTGTTTGTTTGTTTGTTTGTTTTTTTCACAGTCAGTGTCAGAGTAGGAAACTGGGCTTGGACCCTATCACTGACTTGTGGAATGTTCTAGACCAGCACAGTTTTGTGTGTATACCTCTGGTCTGTTGTTGTATAGGTGTTGCTGCTGTCTGCCCTACTGAGATGATAGGAAAATACATAACACACGGTGCTGTCAAGGCTAAGATCCTCAACCTGGTTATTATTTTTTTCTGACAGTCTTTGCTCATCCTTCTATTCTTTCATAAGGATTTCATTTCTCCTTATGTTTTACCTTCTCTCAATAACTGCTTGTTATTCTGCAGTTTTATCATTCATATTTTTAAGGGTAGTATATGACATGTAAATATATGAGTCACTTTCCTGTTATTGGTTTTTGAACATGTAATTTAAGATGTATTTTCCTGCCTTTTGATGCTTTCTCACACCAGCAAGAAATGATCTGATCTTCTTGCCCTAATAAAATAGAGTTGTTTTTTTTCATCCACATATTATATTTTCATCCATAATAAAGATTGCCAGGAAAAATATCAATAACCTCAGATATCCAGATGACACCACACTTATGGCAGAAAGTGAAGAGGAACTAAAGAGCCTCTTGATGAAAGTGAAAGAGGAGAGTGAAAAAGTTGGCCTAAAGCTCAACATTCAGAAAACTAAGATCATGGCATCCAGTC
Source organism: Redunca redunca (assembly GCA_006410935.1). Taxonomy (NCBI): domain Eukaryota; kingdom Metazoa; phylum Chordata; class Mammalia; order Artiodactyla; family Bovidae; genus Redunca; species Redunca redunca. The sequence goes on from SJYQ01002214.1 coordinate 84,345, forward strand.
CCATCACTTCATGGGAAATAGATGGGGAAACAGTGGAAACAGTGGCTGACTTTATTTTTTTGGGCTCCAAAATCACTGCAAATGGTGACTGCAGCCATGAAATTAAAAGATGCTTACTCCTTGGAAGGAAAGTTATGAGCAACCTAGATAGCATATTCAAAAGCAGAGACATTACTTTGCTGATTAAGGTCTGTCTAGTTAAGGCTATGGTTTTTCCAGTGGTCATGTATGGATGTGAGAGTTGGACTGTGAAGAAGGCTGAGCGCCGAAAAATTGATGCTTTTGAACTGTGGTGTTGGAGAAGACTGCTGAGAGTCCCTTGGACTGCAAGGAGATCCAACCAGTCCATCCTAAAGGAGATCAGTCCTGGGTGTTCATTGGAAGGACTGATGTTGAAGCTGAAATTCCAATATTTTGGCCACCTGATGTGAAGAGCTGACTCATTTGAAGAGATCCTGATATTGGGAAAGATTGAGGGCAGG
>SJYQ01002214.1:85531-171424 GCA_006410935.1 Redunca redunca
TGGGAGGGAGGGTCAGGATGGGGAACACATGTACACCCATGGCTGATTCATGTCAATGTATGGCAAAAACCACCACAATATTGTAAAGTAATTAGCCTCCAATTAAAATAAAAAACAAAATACAAAATCAATGTAGTTTTCCCTTCCTTGTCTTACTTAAAAACATCCTGTGAGCAAAATCAATGTGGAGATAGAGGCAGAATGTGGTATGATGGTCCAGAAGAGGAGCTTGGGAAAGGCAGGGAAGTTTCCTAGAGATGTGAACTCATTTTGAAAGTAAGAATGAATGTACCAGTTAGAAAATGGGGGAAAGGACAAGAGAAGCATTTATTCCAGGTTACTGTATACATGTTAGTATAACTAGGGGAGCATATTACTTGTAATTCGTAAAAGTGTGCTGTCACTTTTTCACCCCACTAATTTAAATTATGTTGGTATTCTTTGTCAATTCACCCTCTTATTATTTAACCTTTTTGAAATCCTCACTCTCACTGAGTCCACTGTTTATTTCAACCTCTGCTTCTTCCTTTATACTGGCCTTTGGATTGCTTTCCATCCTGACCTGCATTTCCCCCCATGTTTCATTATTTCAGCTATGTTTTCTTTAACAGGCTTGACTACATCACCTCCCTCATTAGGATCTTACACAGCTTGTCAGTTCTCAGCTCTGGATAATCCCATACTTCACTTTTACTCCTGTTCTCTTCTTGCTATTTCCAGAGAAAATTAGGAAATGAGAATTGAAACCAAAACAATTTCTTGTCTCTGAGCTAAATAATATCTGGGTAGACTTTCCTGTCCTTATGTTAAATAATACTGAGAACAAGCACAAAATAACTTAGTCTCCTGCTCCAGGAACTATTTGCTTCTGAGAAGTAAGACCAACAGGGTGATCATCAAGATTCCCTTCAAGACCCTTGCTTCCCTGTGCACTTCATTCTAAAGTTACCGTGTCATAACTCCACATAATCTCAACCAGTTCCCTTCCCTGCTTTCCAAGACCTACCTAAAAATCATCCAGGCAAGTTCTAAATCCTACAAATACACTCCTCTGACTTGACTTCCCTCTCCCAACATGCTACTAAGGCTTTATCAAGGTGCTTTTCTCTCTTGCTGCTGCTGCTGCTAAGTCACTTCAGTTGTGTCCGACTCTGTGCGACCCCATAGATGGCAGCCCACCAGGCTCCCCCATCCCTGGGATGCTCCAGGCAAGAACACTGGAGTGGGTTGCCATTTCCTTCTCCAATGCATGACATTGAAAAGTGAAAGTGAAGTCGGTCAGTCGTGTCCGACTCTTGGCAACCCCATGGACTGCAGCCTTCCAGGCTCCTCCGTCCATGGGATTTTCCAGGCAAGAATACTGAAGTGGGTTACCATTGCCTTCTCCACATTTCTCTCTTACTGAAATCTAATAAACATAGCTTTGCTTGATAAAGACATTTTCCTGGTGACCTTTACGAGAGTCAGTAAGAAGCATTCTAATTTGATGTCCTATAGTGGGCTTCCCAGATGGCTCAGTGGTAAAGAATCTGCCTGCAATGCAGGAGATGTGGGTTTGATCCCTGGGTTGGGAAGATCCCCTGGAGAAGGAAATGGCAACCCACTCCAGTATTCTAGCCTGGAGAATTCCATGGACAGAGGAGCCTGGTGAGCTCTAGTCTATGAGGTCTCAAAGAGTCAAACACAACTTAGCAACTTAGCAACAACAAGAGCTTCATGCTATAACTGCTGCTCCATCCTACCCACTGTCCAGCAATTCTTTCATTCATCTATTACCTTTTTAAAAACTTTTTCCACCCTAGATGTGGAAATCTAGGGTTATGCCCAAGTTGTGAAATCTCCCAGTGACCACCAGGGAGCCGGTATCTGATGCAAAAGCAAGAGAGTTTTTATTACCAAGCTCGAGCTGGGGCTCCCACCGTTACCGACTCAGCAGCTAAGGAGAGGAGCCCCGAGTTTTGGGTTACACTGCTTATATAGGGAATATTCAGGTGAGAGGGTAACAAAGGGGGTGTTCAGGCTGAAGGACTACTGATTGGTTACCCTCTTCTATAGGGTTGTGTGTGGATTTCTGATTGGTTTTTTTACTTCCAAGGTAGATCATTACTTCCAAGGTAAATCACAAAGGTAAATCATTACTTCCAAGGTAAACCACAAATTCTTGAACTTAAAATCAGGAGGTTTAACCTAAGGGCTGATTGGCTTGTGCACAGTGGGGCAAGTTTAGGCAATATCCAAAGTCTAAGTCTGTTTGCCCGGTACCTTTGCAAAATGGAGTTTTTTTTTTACAAGATGGAGTAGCTCAGGCTCTTCAGATGTTCATAGCAACCCTGTCTCTCAGTTTCAGCACATGACCTGATTTCATCTTCTTTGTCCCTAAGAAGACAGGAAATGCACCCTAAGGACAGTTGCAATGTGGTTTTCTCTCTCCAAACTGTCTTCTCCACTGGTTTCTCTAGCTGCTCTTTATTCTCTTTCTAACTCATCCTTTGCCATTTACCTCTTAAATGAAAGTGTCCCACAAAGTCTTCTTTGAGGCCAATCTCATTTAGTTTCTTAGCTTCACAATGATCTTAATGCAGATAGTGTTACTAATCAGCTTTCTTATCTCTAACCTCTTCTCTGAACTTCAAGCATAAAGCTGTGAGGAGAGCAAACATCAGTTTCAACACAACTCTTCCTCTTGTTCCACATCTGCTCTTTCTTCTTGCGTTTCCTATTTCAGTTCATGACTGTCTTCATGATCGTCCTGATGGCCATTCTCTGACTAGGAGAGTGTCAGAGCACTAGGTGGGCCCTGGAGCCGAGTGAGAACATTTGTGCATTTCAACAGGTGGAGCAGGAAGAGGCAGAGATTGTTGACTAGAAGCATCCTTATCCCAGCTTCTCCGCTCTTTCTCCACTGGCCTCTTTCTCCTGGTTTTCAGAGAACTTCACATGTTCAGCCCAGGGTTCATTCTTTGGAACTATGGCTGGAGAAGATTCTTGAGAGAGTCCCTTGACTCTCTACAGGGAGATCAAAGCAGTCAATCCTGAAGGAAATCAACTCTGAATATTCATTGGAATGACTGATGATGAAGCTGAAGCTCCAATATTTTGGCCACCTGATGTGAAGAGCCAACTCTTTGGAAAAGACCCTAATGCTGGGAGAAGGGGGCGACAGAGGACAAGATGGTTAGTTGGCATCATCGACTTAATGGACGTGAGTTTGAGCAAACTCTGGGAGATAGTGAAAGACAGGGAGGTCTAGAGTGCTGCAGTCTATGGGCTTGGGTCTCAAATAGTCAAGACATGATTTAGTGACTAAACAACAACACCAGTTTCTTGCAGTCACCGTGGACACAGTTCAGTTCAGTTCAGTTGCTCAGTTGTGTCCAGCTCTTTGCAACCCCATGAATCGCAGCACGCCGGGCCTCCCTGTCCATCACCAACTCCTGGAGTTCACTCAGACTCACATCCATCGAGTCAGTGATGGTATCCAGCCATCTCATCCTCTGTCGTCCCCTTCTCCTCCTACCTCCAATCCCTCCCAGCATCAGAGTCTTTTCCAATGAGTCAACTCTTCTCATGAGGTGGCCAAAGTACTGGAGCTTCAACTTTAGCATCATTCCTTCCAAAGAACACCCAGGACTGATTTCCTTTAGAATGGACTGGTTGGATCTCCTTGCAGTCCAAAAGACTCTCAAGAGCCTTCTCCAACACCACAGTTCAAAAGCATCAGTTCTTCAGTGCTCAGACTTCTTCACAGTCCAAGTCTCATATCCATACATGACCACAGGAGAAACCATAGCCTTGACTAGGCAGACCTTTGTTGGGAAAGTAATGTCTCTGCTTTTGAATATGCTATCTAGGTTGGTCATAACTTTTCTTCCAAGGAGTAAGCGTCTTTTAATTTCATGGCTGCAATCACCATCTGCAGTGATTTTAGAGCCCCCCAAAATAAAGTCTGACACTGTTTCCACTGTTTCTCCATCTATTTCCCATGAAGTAATGGGACCAGATACCATTATCTTAGTTTTCTGAATGTTGAGCTTTAAGCCAAATTTTTCACTCTTCTTTTTCACTTTCATCAAGAGGCTTTTTAGTGCCTCTTCACTTTCTGCCATAGGGGTGGTGTCATCTGCATATGTGAGGTGATTGATATTGACCCAGGGCATAAAGAAAGGTACAAAACAGCTTGTGCTCTGCTGTCACTGTTTACCTCCCTAGAATATTGCATTTCTTCAGGAGTCTAAGTAGGGAAATAGAATTTAATCATTTGTTGCCCTCTGCATCTAATAAACCCACTTTGTTCTGTTCAGGTAGTTTTCTGGCCATCTCTAACAGACCCACCAGTTTTTGGCTGGAAGGCAATCTCAGCTCTCCTGTCCTGTCCTGTTCCCTGAGACTGGAGATATGAGCTGGCACTGACATTTGGGTTCCTTGAAAGAGATGCTGCCAAAATCATCAGTGGAATTTAGGGAATCTGCCAGGCTCTAAAGCCTTTTCTGCTGGACAGTTTGGCCGATTACAAGTTTGTCACATCATCTATCATTGGGTACCTGGCAACATAGTTTTGGGATTTTAGAAATGTGGTTGTCTCCCAAATAGGAGTCAAAAGGCCCTGCTGGAAGGCTGCCAGATTTCATTATAAAAATATGGTCTATGTACCTTCTGATGTGGTGATGGGAATGGAGTCCTAATGGAATGCAGTATTCGGTTATTACCAGATGTATCTTAGTCTAAATCTCGCTATCAACTAAATAACATATTTTTAGAAAGGAAAATAAAAAGGTTACACTGTTTCCATAATGTTGTTGTTTAGTAACTCAGTCATGTCTGACTCTTTGCGACCCCATCTTTGTGACCCCCATGGACTGCAGCATGCCACACTTCCCTGTCCTTCACCATCTCCTGGAGTTGGTTCAAATGCGTGTTCATTGAGTCAGTGATGCCTTCCAACACATTAATTTCAAAGTGTATCCTGATTTCAGAAGCATTAAACTGACAGGGAAAATCTTTATTTAATAATCAAGGCAATAATTTCATAGATATGTAATGATTGCATTAGCCAAGCTGAACTCATGGAGTGTGATTGACAAAACAAATTTATTTATTTTCCACACAGCTCATCCAAGCCCATTTTGAAGTTTTCAGGAGTAGCTCTTTCCCATCCATTTAAAGGAATCTTAAACCAAAGTCCATGAATGTTTTGTCACCCTTTTGTCCCCAACTGCAATCTCAGTTCAGGACTGAATAAGTCCAAACCAAGCGAGGAGAGAGAAGAACTGTGAATTTCCATTAACTAAGCTCTGTCACCTGATCTGTTTGGCACAAGAGAAAGTGACTGTTCCATCTGATTGCTCTGACGCCCTCCCTCACCCCTACAGACTTAGTAGGACCCTTCTAAATTCTCTCTCGTTAAGTTACCTTGGACCTTCAGATAGTCCTCTTCTTTCTTCTTTTTTAAACATACAGTTTATTTTTTTTTAAATATTTATTTATTTGGCTGTCTGGGTCTTAGTTGCAGCATGTAGAATCTTCTTTTTTTTCTGTTTAATATTTGTTTCTTTATTTATTTGTCTGTGTCAATTCTTAGCTGAGGCTCTAAGGATCTTCGCTGTGGCATGTGGGACTCATCAGGGATCCAACCCATGTCTCACCTTGCAAAGTTGATTCTTAACCACTGAATCACCAGGAAGTCCTTATAATGTTTTTAGACTTTTTAAAATGTAAAATCTCATATTCTTTATCTCTCATAATTTATTATATGGTTAGAATATTAGATGGTTTTCTGTGTCATTTGTTCAAAGTTTTTAACTTCTGAATGAAATTATTGATTGGTCCTTATCAATAGAAAATTTCCATTATTCATTTTTTATTTTCCTATTGATTTTTTAAAAAAACATTTTAAACTGGAGGATAATTGCTTTACAGAATTTTGTGGTTTTCTGTCATACATCAACAAGAATCAGCCACAGGTACACCCATGTCCCTTCCCTACTGGACCTCCCTCCTGCCTCCCTCCCCATCCAACCCTTCAGCCTTTCACAGAGCCCCTATTTGAGTTCCCTGAGTTATACAGCAAATTCCCATTGGCTATCTGTTTTACTATGTAACTCTCTCCATTCATCTCCCCTTTCCCCTCCTCTTCTCCCACCGTGTCCATAGGTCAGTTCTCTATGTCTGTTTCTCCATTGTTGCAGCGTGTAAGATCTTTAGTTGGACATTCGAATTCTCAGTTGCAGCATGTGGGATCTAGACTCCTGACCGGGGATCGAACCTAGGCCACCTCTGTTGGGCATAGAATCTTAGCCACTGGACCACCAGGAAGTCCCTCAAATCTCTTTTTTATAGATTAGAGCTAATGGTCAGCTGAGGATCACAGAATGGTTTTTCAGAATAGCCTTTTTTTTTCTTTTTTTTTAAGCTATAAAGATGTTACACTGTGGCTGTGGTACATAGCATTCATCGTTTTGGGGACCTTGGCTAAAATTAAGACTAAACGGTTCTATTTTAACATGTAATTCTTCATTTCCCAGGTCTCATCAAACTGCATATTCAAACTGGTATCAAGCTGTATTTTCCTGGCTATAGCACTTGTCATTATTTTCCACCACTGTTAATAGAAACCCACCTCACATTGGCTTGCCAAATTATGGAATATATTAGCTCAAAGGATGGTATAGTTCATAAACAGGAGTAGGAGGATCCAGGTCCTGTTTGAAGTAGTCAGGACTTGTTCTATGTATCCTTTTTTCCTCTTCATTGTTAGTGTTAAATTCAAATTTTTGAAAAAGTAAAATTATGACTCTTTGGAAAATATAAAGTTAACCCATGCCAAAGATTTTATTGAATTCATTAACAAAAGAAACAAAGATATAAAATGGGTCCAAAAACATTAGAGAAGTTAAGCATTTGTGTTGTTGTTTTGTTGCCAAGTTGTGTCTGACTCTTTGAGACCCCATGGACGGCATCATGCCAGGCTTCCCTGTCTCTCACCATCACCTGGAGTTTGGCCAAGTTCATGTCCATTGAATCAGTCATGCCATCCAACCATCTAATCCTCTGTCACCCTCTTCTCCTTCTGCCTTCAATCTTTCCCAGCATCAGGGTCTTTTCCAATGAGTCAGCTGTTCGCATCAGGTGGCCAAAGTATTGGAGCTTCAGCATCAGTCCTTCCAAAGAGTATTCAGGGTCGATTTCCTTTAAGATTGACTGGTTTGATCTCTTTGCTCTCCAACAGACTATAAGCATTTATGAAGTGAAGTCGCTCAGTCGTGTCCAACTTTTTGTGACCCCATAGACTGTAGTCTACCAGGCTCCTCTGAGATTTTCCAGACAATAGTACTGGAGTAGATTGCCATTTCCTTCTCCAGGGGATCTTCCCAACCCAGGGCTCGAACCTGGGTCTCCCGTATTGTAGACAGATGCTTTACCATCTGAGCCACCAGGGAAGTCATGCAACTTAAAAAGGCTTGCTAACATAAGATTGCTAGATGGAGATATAAATGGGTTAGTAGCCAAAAGGTCAACAGACTGTAACCTTTAGGATGATGTGTTCCACTGGACAGACATTGTTTGCATCTCTATGAGACAAATATTTACCAGTTAATGTAGGATTTCACTATCTCTCAATCTTTAATCAACAGTGAAAAGTGACTCAAACAAGTTCATTTCCCTTAATTAATCCCTGGGAAGCCTTTATCTTTGAAAGGATGTATTGCCCTATTTTTTGGCTTATCCCAGAATTTTGTGTAGTTTTTCATAACACTTGGCTCTACTTCCTCCTGTATTTGTTTCTTTCTCAGGTAAGCTTTAGCCATGTGTCAATCTTCTAGAATCTTCAGTTCTAGACATCCATTTTCCTTATTGTGTACAATATCAGTGGAAAAAAATATTTCTTTTCCAAAAATTCCATAAAAGCCCTGAACTTTCATTTCATGGCCTGACTTTGGTTGTGTTCCAGCCCATGATACAATCACAATGGCCAAAAAGATGGAATATATCAATTAACCTTTCCTGTGGCTCATGCTCACCCATGGAGCTGGGAAATAGGTCAATTGCATTTAAACTACAAAAACTAAGAGTGAGGTAAGGGCGGTTTCCTGAAGCAAAATAGACATTAACTCCGGCTTCTTTACCCTGACCTGAATTAACCCTTGAAGATAGAGTTTGTGGTGAAGTAGAAAAGAATAACTTTATTGCTTTGACAGACAAAGGGGACCACAGTGGGGCCCTCAAAATTGTGTGTTTGTTTTTGAGGTCTAGTGATAGTGGCAGCTACCATTAATTTCTTTCACCTGATGGGGGTTTTAGTGCCTTCAAAACAGCTAAAAGGTATTGTTACATATATCCCTTGAGGGTAGCCAGGACCCTGCCCCAAGCCTGAACTACTGTTTCTTGACTACTCCTCTCTTGTCTCCATAGCCCCTCCATTCTTTAATTAGCAACTGTTCCAACCTGTCCTTTGGAACTTAGTACTCAAAAAATGGGGAACACAGAAAAGCTTTTGTGCTTAGGAAACACACAGGGTCCTGCTGGGTTCCAAAATTAGGGTTCTCTTACTTGAAGAAGGGCAAATGTGTGTTGTATAGTCTATCACTGGACTTGAAAGTGAAACTTGCTCAGCCATCTCCAACTCTTTACCACCTCATGGACTATACAGTCCATGGAATTCTCCAGGCCAGAATACTGGAGTGGGTAGCCTTTCCCTTCTGCAAGGGATCTTCCCAACCCAGAGATCAAACCCAGGTCTCCCATACTGCAGGTGGATTCTTTACCAGCTGAGCCACAAGGGAAGCCCAAGAGTACTGGCGTGGGTAGCCTGTCCCTTCTCCAGCAGATCTTCCCAACCCAGGAATCGAACTGGGGTCCCCTGCATTGCAGGTGGATTCTTTACCAACTGAGCTATGGGGGAAACCCATCAATGGACATGAACTCGGGCAAATTCCGGGAGATGGCGAGGGATAGGGAGGCCTGCTGTGCTGCAGTCCATGGGGTCTCAAAGAGTTGGACATGACTGGGCAACCGAACAACAACAACACAGCCTATCAAAAGTAGTATTTGTGTGTTATATTTGTGCTCACTCAGGTCCCCCAGCTTTTGTCCAAGTCTTTCAGAAGTTAGTGGAAATCCTTGGAGATAACTCATAAACAGCTTATGAACCACTCGCTATTGATGCCAGGAACTGCCAAGTTCTGGGTAATGCTGGGAGGTTCTACCATTGCCCTGTGGGCATCCCAGCCTCTCTGTGAGCAGCTGGGTCTCCACAATGCAACATCACTGGAGGCTTCTAGGTGCCAGAATTCTACCTTGGCTTTGACCAGGTGAAGAAATGCTCATTTCCTTTGGGACAGTTTGTTAGAAGGGTCACAAAACACTGTGTTTTAACGCCATGCTTTTAAGAGTTTTTTTAGTGAACCCAGTATTTCAGTTATTATCAGTTTATTATTAATTAATTATTTAGCTCTCCACTTGGGCTCCCCTGGTGGCTCCGATGGTAAAGTATCAGCCTGCTATGCAGGAGACCCATGTTCGATCCCTGGGTCTGGAAGATCCCCTGGAGAAGGAAATGGCAACCCACTCCAGTATTCTTGCCTGGAGAATCCCATGGACAGAGGAGCCTGGCGGGTTACAGTCCGTGGGATCACAAAGAGTCAGACACGACTGAGTGACTAATATTTTGATTTTTTACTTTACTTTCCAATGAATTTAGACATGAAGCTAGGAGACAAGTAATAATAAACATGGTTACACATTGAAAATAACCAGTTTTCTGCCAACTAAAGCTTTGTTGCCTATCAGGCTCCTGGAGACTGACATTTTCTTCTGTAGGGATGAGTTCTCGCAGCCGGATCTGAGTCCTCCTGCAATGGCTAGCAAGCTGGTGTCTACAGAAGTCTGCTGAACATGCCCAGACATGTCCACACATTCTTTGGCCTCAAGCTGGGATGCCCAGCTTCCAGTAACGCAGCCTTCAAGTATCATAACAAAAAACAGAAGTTTACATATTCAGATCTCATTTGGCATATGTAGCAGCCAAGGCTGAGAGAGGAAAAGCAATTGGGCTGAGATCATCTAGTTTGTTAGTGACAAAATGAAGACTGTTCCAGACCTCCTGACATCTTGACCAGCATTCTTTCCACTTCAGGTTTCCTTAGCAGGTGGTGATATACTGAAATTACATGGAAAAGATGATATGTTCAGGAAACTGTGAGTAATATTATATACCTCATACCTATGTCCACAGAATTGAATTCAGAATCCTATATATATGGAATGTCGGCCAGTCCTAGATGGCAATATAGCCAGTTGGAAAAAATTGCATAAGAGAAGAAAATATTTGCTCTGTTTTCCTCCTTTTCTTTGTTTTCTCATTTTCATGTTCAAATTGGCTTTCTCCATGGTTCTCTCCAGATCTGAAGTTAAAGGTTGGCAGATTCAGAATGGTTATTTCCTTCATTATTAGTCCCCATGAGCGGAAACCCTTGGTGAATTATAGGGTTTTTCTGAATAAAAGGGACAGCCTTGACTTTCAAAGAATATCCAAAGAGCATGCTAGTCTTGATTAGCCTCTGAACACTCACATGTTAGAATAACAATGACTATGTCAGATATCTGGGTGGAGGATACTGAAGGCATTCCCACAGGGTTCTTCTTGGACACTCTAATATGATGTGGGAATGCAGAGTGGAGTCCCTGAGCCACTAAGAAGGTGCAGAGCCAGCTGATCAGGAAAGACATTGGCAGTGAAATTAGAAAGATAATGGATGAGTGGACAGAGAATAAGGGCCTCTGCTGCAAATGCTAAGAGGACAGGGATGGACGTCCAGAACTAGAGTAATCCGGGCTTCCTTGGACTTTGACAAGGACTACAAAAGCTCCCTCCATGACCCAAACATTATTCTGGCTTCTTTGAGCCCGCTTTTCTGTTTTTTTTTTTTGAAGGATCACATGTTTGACTGGTATTTTATTTTTTTTTAATTATATAATTAATTTATTTTACTTTACAATATTGTATTGGTTTTGCCTTACATTGACTTGAATCCGCCATGAGTGTACATGTGTTCCCCATCCTGATACCCCCTCCGCTTTTCAAGTTGGCCTCAACCTTGATCCTGTCCTGTACCTGCCCAACCCAGTCTTAGCAAAGAGTTCTACTAAATTATGTCCCACCTATGACATCTGATCAAGTTCCTCATCCTTCACTTTTATGGGTAAATTCTTGGCCCATCCTTAGCAAGACTCTGATTAGGTCAGTTTGAGAAGCATTTGCCTCCCCTAGATATCTTCTCTGAGTAGTTTTCCACCCACTCATTCTGCTCCTTGACTATAAATCTCCACTAGTCTTGGCTGCATTTGCAGCACACTCCCCTTTCTCTTTTTCTTCTGCAAGCCTCTACTTCAACAGTCTTGAATAAAATCTTCCTTGACATTTTAACAAGTGTCAGAATCAGTGTTATTTTTTGTGTCTGTTTAATAGAAAAGAGGTAAGTACGCAGATTCAGTGCACCTCATCGACCCACCAACTAGTGATGGCTAGATAGATGCTACATCAATTTCTCTAACTCCAGACGAAACTGGGAGTAAGGGAGGGAGCAAACCCTCCCTTTGAATTGAAGAGAAATGAACCCAAAGAGCCTAAGTTGTGAGCCCTAAGAGTTAAGCTGAAATAGTACCATCAGGTATTTCTATTTGCAATGAAACTTGGGGCTGTGAGGCCAAGTGGAAGTATGGAAAAGCAAAGAAAGATGTATAGCCTTGTATCAATATATCTTAGGAGATTCATTTCATTTAAGAGCCACAAGTTTTTTAAAATATTGCCTCTAGGAATAATTTAATTTTTTGACTGCAGAGAATATAAAATGTATTTTTTGTAGCAACTAATTCCTGTCTGTGAACAGAGCTGTTTGCCTTCTCAGCTTAACTTTCTGTACTTCAAGGAGAGTCAGGGGGCCTTCTAAACTTAGTTATTTCTGGGCGTCCTTTACAGTGAGCATTTCTCACTTATTAAAAATTGAGACATTTACAGCCTCAGGTATGCTATGCTTCTCCATCATATAATTTGCCTGTGCTTAATCAGTACTTATTCTTCATTCTTCGCAAATCCAATCCAAACGCATACCTGTGTTTATGAGCTCTCCAACTAATAGCCAAAGAGGTCTGTCTCACAGTCTAGCTCTCCACAAAGTTTCCCGAGCTGATATTTATCAGGCGGTAAATGTCAGCCTGACAAATTGCTAAATCTAGAGAGGTCTCTCCTCCCAGCAGTAAGCACTTTTCAGATCGTTTTGCTTTTTTTCCCCCTTTGTTTTCAATAGAAGAGGGAAAGTGGAGAAAAGGCAGTAATGTACTTTACTCAGACTGACTTAGTTACAAGTCAATAGCTTTCTCTGATGCTAAGAGAACATTATTCCCTTCACAGCTCTGGGTCTGGTAAATTTCCGAAAGGTCAGGGAAGAAACACATCAAGGAATTACACCTCACTTTGGAGGTGTAATTTTAGTATTTCAAAAATTTAAAGAGTGAAGTGACATGTATTAAACATATCTATGTAACTATGTAGTAAACATATTTAGTATATTGGGCTTTGATGGTGACTCAGATGGTAAAAAATCCACCTGCAACGCAGGAGACCTGAGTTCTATCCTTGGGTCGGGAAGATCCCCTGGAGAGAGAAATGGCAACCCCCTCCATTATTCTTGCCTGGAGAATTCCACGCACAGAGAAGCCTGAGGGGCTACAGTCCATGGGGTCGCAAAGAGTCAAAAGCGACTAACGCTTTCACTTTCAAACATATTTATTAGTATCTTTTGCAGACTGTGGGATGCTAGTGCTCTGATGTTCTAACGTATTTTCTGAGGCTTTCAGGATTCAATTTGTCAGTGTATATTTATAGTAACAAGTGCTCTTTCTTTGGGAAAAAGTCCCTTTGTTCTGGAATCTAAAGGAGAAAGAGAGTTTAAATTGGGTGTATTTAAAAATAATCTGCTGAATCAACATATTTAGAACAATGTGTCACCAAATATTCTTTCTTTCTATTCTCTCACATTCAGGCACATGTGCTGTGTGCTTAGTTGCTCAGTCCTGTCCGACTCTTTGTGACCCCATGGACTGTAGCCTGCCAGGCTCCTCTGTCCATGGGAATTCTCCAGGCAAGAACACTGGACTGGATTTCCACGCCCTCCTCCAGGGGATCTTGCTGACCTAGGGATTGAACCCAGGTCTCCTGCATTACAGGTGGACTTTTCACCGTCAGGCACATACTCAAGGCTGACTGTGAGGCCAGGGATATACCTCCAACTTGAGGTGACGATGAGAACCCTTACACTGTTATGAGATTGAACTAACACCTGTAAAAATCACTTTCCAGTCTGAAACTCGCTTACTCAGATAGTTTAAGCCCTTATATTTTATTTGGCAGTAATTATTTGAGTAATTCAGGTGATAACATTTTAAGGTGTGTGTATCATCCAAGTTCAATTTCATGTTTTATTTGTAGCTTTCTTGTGCTGGATGAACACTATTTCGCATATTTCATTGGCAGTGGAGTCTGAAGATGATACTGGAATTCTACTAGTTATCAGGCTATCATAATTCTTTCTAAACCATTAATTTTCATCCTCCCAGAAAAATCTATTCCCCTCTTGACCTTCCTAGCATCAGATTTTATCACTTTCCTTGGTTTCATTCAAGTCTGCTTAACTCTTGGTCTTTCTTCATGGTCTCTGTCTTTCTGTGTTATCTCTTCAAGTCACATAATGAATGACTTCAGCATCCCTGGCGTCATTAATAACCCACCAACCTGGCTTCACAGTTCCTGGCATCCTTGCCTTGAATAATTACCATCTAGACTGATAAATCTATCAATATATCCATGGGCACACTTATGATCTTATTTCATACAACTGTTCCACTTTTGGAATTCTAAAGTCCATTTTTACTCTAACCTCCGAACACATACTCTCTCTTTGAACTCATTGAAATTTATCTATTTATTTTTACAGTAGGTCCTTGTTGCCTATCTGTTTTAAGTATAGCAGTGTGTACATGTTAATCTCAAACTCTCAGTCTATTCCTCCACCCCCTACTCTTCCCCGTGGTATCCAGAAGTTCATTCTCTAAGTCTGTGAGGCTGTTTCTCTTTTGTAAGTAAGTTCATTTGAGTCATTTCTTTAGAGTCCCCATATAAGCGATATAATATATTTGTCTTTCTCTGTCTGAGTTTCTTCATTTAGTATGATAATCTTCAGGTCCATCCATGTTGCTACAAATGGCACTGTGCCATCCTTTTTTATGACTGAGTAATAATCCATTGTATATAAGTATCACATCTTCTTCATCCATTCATCTTCAGTGGATATTTAGGTTACTTCCACATCTTGGCTATGGTAAACAGTACCACTGGTCCACAGTGCCTCTCTGAGCAATCTTGTCTACTCCCACATTTTCAAAATGACTCAAATCTCTAAGATGTTCCCTGGTGGCTCAGAGGTTAAAGCATCCGCCTGCAATGCAGGAGACCTAGGTTCGATCCCTGGGTTGGGAAGATCCCCTGGAGAAGGAAATGGCAACCCACTTCAGTATTCTTGCCTGGAGCATCCCATGGACAGAGGAGCCTGGTGGGCTACAGTCCACAGGGTCGCAAAGAGTCAGATATGACTGAGTGACTTCACTTCACTCACTACCCATCCCTCCTTTAAGTTCTGTTTTTTATGTCAAACCACCTACTAGAAGTTGATTACTATTATAGCATTTTATAGGCATTTTAAATATCAGCTTGTTCAAAATTAATCACCTGCTTTTCCTCCTTACTTTTCTACCTTAATGGAAATTGGTCCTGTGTCATCCCAGCTACTATTCTTTTTCTTCTCAACACTGAAGGCTTGCCACATTTTAAGGAGTTCTTATAACTGAATTTCCTTCTTTTTATCCACTGTTCAGGTCATTACCTTTTGCCTCCTCTAGAGAAACAGGCCTAACTAATGTGCTTTCCTCCTGTCTCGCAGCCCAATGACTGCTCTTATGTGCCTGCTAAGTCACTTCAGTCATGGCCGACTCTGGCGACCCTATGGACTAGAGGCCACCAGGCTCCTCTGTGCATGGGATTCTCCAGGCAAGAATACTGGAGTGGGTTGCCATACCCTCCTCCAGAGGACCTTTCCAACCCAGGGATTGAGCCTGTATCTCTTATGTCTGCTACACTGGCAGGCAGTTCTTTACCACTAGCTCCAACTGGGAACTCTACCCACTGTTATAAGTTAAGTCACTCGCTCAGTCGTGTCTGACTCTTCGTGACCCCGTGGACTGTATCCCACCAGGCTCCTCCATCTATGGGATTCTCCAGGCAAGAATACTGGAGTGGGTTGCCATTTCCTTCTCCAGGGATCTTCCCGACCCAGGGATCAAACCCCAGGTCTCCCGCATTGCAGGCAGACACTTTAACCTCTGAGCCACCAGGGAAGCCCTGTTATAGTACCCACTGTTATAGTACCTATCAATTCAAACTATGTTGATGCTTGGAATAATGCCTATCAACAGGACACAGTCTGCAATTTTTGCTTTGATGTGAAGGCTCTACGTAGTCAAGTTCTAGGCTCTTTCTTAGGTCATACCTCTTGCTGTCCCTCCTATGTCTGCATACTCTATGCTCTCAGTTCAGTTCAGTTCAGTTGCTCAGTTGTGTCCAACTCTTTGTGACCCCATGAACTGCAGCATGCCAGGCCTCCATCACCAACTCCTGGAGCCTACCCAAACTCATGTCCCTTGAGTTGGTGATGCCATCCATCCGTCTCATCCTCTGTCGTCCCCTTTTCCTCCTGCCTTCAATCTTTCCCAGCATCAGGGACTTTTCAAATGAGTCATCTCTTTGTATCAGGTGGCCAAAGTATTGAAGTTTCAGCTTCAACATCAGTCCTTCCAATGAACACCCAGGACTGATCTCCTTTATAATGGACTGGTTGGATCTCCTTGCAGTCCAAGGGACTCTCAAGAGTCTTCTGCAACACCACAGTTCAAAAGCATCAATTCTTTGGTGCTCAGCTTTCTTTACAGTCCAACTCTCACATCCATACACGACTACTGGAAAAACCATAGCCTTGACTAGACGGATCTTTGTTGGCAAAGTAATGTCTCTGCATTTTAATGTGCTGTCTAGGTTGGTCATAACTTTTCTTCCAAGGAGTAAGCGTCTTTTAATTTCATGGCTGCAGTCACCATCTGGAAGGATTTTGGAGCCCCCAAAATAAAGTCAGCCACTGTTTCCACTGTTTCCCCATCTATTTGCCATGAAGTGATGGGATCACATGCCATGATCTTAATTTTCTGAATGTTGAGCTTTAAGCCAACTTTTTCACTCTCCTCTTTCACTTTCATCAAGAGGCTTTTTAGTTCTTCTTCACTTTCTGCCATAAGGGTGGTGTCATCTGCATATCTGAGGTTATTGATATTTCTCCCGGCAATCTTGACTCCAGCTTGTGCTTCTTCTAGCCCAGTGTTTCTCATGATGTGCTCCACAAATAAGTTAAATAAGCAGGGTGACAATATGCAGCCTCTATGCTCTAGGTGTTTCAGATTATTTACAATCTTCAGTAAAAGAATATTCAATCTGTTTCACACATGTGTACCTTTGGTAATATAGCCCCTTGGCCAGAAATAACCCATGTAATCATTTGATAATTATCTATTCATATGAAGCTCTTTCTTTTTATGAAAACCTTCCTAACTCCTTCACCATTCTTCAGGTTCTTCAGGGAGAAATGCCTACTGTCTTTGGTGCTCCCTCTGTGTCCTTCATGTCAAAACTTCTTGACACTTGGTTACACTTTCTTATTTACATATCTGCCTTTCTCTTCTAGATGCTAATGAAATTGAGGGCAGGGATTGACCCTTGTGCATCTGTGTGTCCACAGCACCTACAAAGCCTGGCATGCAGTTGTAGGAATGCATGAATGAACAACTGTTTAGTGGAGTAGAAAACCACACCGAGTTTAAAATTTAAAACCTGAGGCTCATGTATTGACTACATTAATTATCATCTGTTTGGCTTTAGGCAAGTTATTTAAATTTTCTGACTCCCAGTTTTTTGTTCCATTTTTAAAATAAGGTTTCATTATTTAAAAACTTTTATTGGCGTACAGTTGATTTACAACACGGTATTTGTGTCAGGTGTACGGCAAAGTGAATAACACAGCATGCTGAACCTTCATTTCCCAGCTGGGTGTTGAACCCATACCTCCTGTACTGGAAGTGCAGAGTCTTAACCACTGGACCACCAGGGAAGTTCCTCTGAGCCTCAGTTTTATATTTTTGAGCCTTTATCTTGTGCTAATCTGTACACATAAACTGCAGAGTTTTCCTCACTTATTTTGAGCTTTTACAGACAAAATGTATGTGAGAGCACCTTGTAGGCTATTAAGATTTATTCTAACATCAGGTAATATAATTGTTGTGATCAACGCTTAGATACTAGCAAACATTTATGAAAATAAGAGCACTGGAGAGTAACTTTTGGACAGAAATAGGCATTTGCTACTAGTGAGAATAATGGCATGCATTTACTTTCATTAGTTGAGTAGTGTTTATAATTCAAGTTTAATAAATATAAGAACTTGTTTTTGTTTATGCCTGAGCAGGCAGGCATATTTGAATTAGTTTTCTTTTCAGAGTATCAATTGATTCAAAGAGGTGAGAAATATCCCTGAAACATGAAATTACATTTATTTGTCTGCTTATTTATTAATAGTTAGTATTCACTTCCATTTTGATTTTCTCTTTGGAAGTGTGCAAAATTCTCCTTTCTGTCTTCTTAACTCATTTCTGCAGATGTACTTCATCAAAGCCAGTTTGACTTTGACACTGACCATGAACATATGTATTTATATATTTCATATGGTATTTTATGTTTCATTTCTCAGGCTAATGGTCTAACATCCTGTCTGACCCCTGTGCTATAATCCCCTCCTGGTAGGAGATGTTGCTTCCTTGCATGTTTTATGCTCCCTGTATGTTTTCTGTTCTATGATTTCATTTGCCCATGAGATTGTGATATGATTTCTTCAAACCCTTTTCTGTAATGGACGGTAGAAACTATCCATGCTTGAATAAATTCTTTTTAGCAAATTAGTGAGGTAGGCAGTATTTACCTGAAGTCTACTTATCTCCATTTCTCCTACTGTCCGTGTTTTCTCCTCTTCTGATTTGCCTCCACTCATCCTCTGCCTTCAGTGTGTGCTCTTTATCCGGATTCAAACTACCCCCCAACCAATGCAAAACCATTTCCAATAGAGGACACAGAGCAAAAGTCATTGTTATGAGTTCAGCCGTGTTTCCCCCAAATCCATATGTTGAAGCCGCAACCTCCAATGCCTCAGAATGTGACTATGTTTGGAGGTAAGGCATTTAGAGGGACTGAGTTAAAGTGAGGCCCTTAGGGCGAATCCTAATCTAGTCCCTGGAGTCTTTATAAGAGGAGAAAATCGGGACAAACAGAAACACCGGTGACGTGGCTGCACAGAGAACGCTGTGTGAGCACACAGAGGAGATGGCCGTCTGTCAGCCAAGGAGACAGGCCTCAGGACAAACCAACCTTGCCGATGCCTTGGTCTTGGACTTCTAGCCTCCACAACTGTAAGTTCTGTTATTTGAATCATCCTGTCTGTGGTACTTTGCTATAGCAGCCCCAGTAGGCTAATATAGCAAGGAAGTAGGACACATTTGGCCTCACATGTGGTTGGAGAGTGAGAGCTGAGGAAGCTGGAGAAGAGGGTAAGAGTCCGGTCATACAGGCCCTTGTTCAGCACTTTAAACTGTGTGTTACAAGGAATGGGGAGCCACTCTCAGAGTCAGCAGGGAGCTAGTTTGACCAGATTTATGCTTTAAAATGATCATTTAGGCTTTAATGGATTGGATAGAGGTGGGTAAATATCTGAGGAGACCAGCTGGGGCTGGGCTTACTGCTGTCTTGGTGGAGTCTGTGGTTTGACCTAGAATAAAAGGATAAATTTGAGATGTACGAGGGAGATAGACCATGTATTAGTCATTTTTGCTTTATAGCCAATTGCCGCCCAAACTTAGTAACTTAAAGCGGTAAACATTTCTTATCTAGTTTTTGTGGGGCAGAAACTCCTGAGCTGCTTAGTCAGATGGGTCTAGTTCAGAGTCACTCATGAGGGTGCAGTCAAAATGTTGACTGGGGCCACAGTCCCCTAAAGAGGTGCCCGACCCCTGGGATCTAAGGCCTGATGCTCTGAGGTGGAACTTATGGAATAATAATAGAAATAAAACACACAATAATAGAAATGAAGTACACACATAAAGGGACAGAGAGGCCTGGTGTGCTGCAGTCTATGGGGTCTCAAAGAGTCAGACATGACTTGGTGACTTAACAACAGCAGCAAAAGACACAATATACAACACACACACAAAATGCACAATAATAGAAATAGACCTCTTTGTAGAGGCCTGGTGGTGCTGCAGTCTATGGGGTCTCAAAGAGTCAGACGTGACTTGGTGACTGAACAAAATACACAATCCTGAAACCAGCCCCCAACCCCAGTCCCTCGAAAAATTGTCTTCTACGAAACTGGCCCCTGGTGCAAAAAAGGCTGAGGACCTCGGTCCTGAAAACTTGACTGGGGCTGGAGGATCCATTTTCAAGAAGACTCATATGGTCTCTTTCAAGAGCCTTCAGGTCCTTGCCAACTACTTACCAGAGGCCTTGGTTCCATGTCTCATAAACCATGGGGTCAGCTTGAGGGTTTCCATGGCATGGTGATTCACCTTCTCTCGAGTCAGGCATCCAGGAGACAGCATTACTAAAAAATAAGGATGACTTAATGACCTGGTCACACACTCACTTCCACTGTTTTCTATTCGACAGAAATGAGACTGTCACTGAGTCCAGTCTACAGTGGAAGGCAGTAGAATTGGGTTCCACTTTTTGAAGGAAGAAATGTGAAGAATTTATGGATACATTGTATCCCCATCACAGACAGGATGCTGTTGCTATAGTCCAGGCTAGAAGCAATGAAGCTGGGGAGAGTACAGTGGCTGGTGGTACCCACCCGAGGCACTGTTATCAGGAAGTCTCTTCTCAGCTGTTCATATGGTGGGGGCGGGGCTGGCATCTTTGTGTGAAGATAAAAGTGAATTGAGTGAGACGGTGGCCCCCACCTCATCCTCTCAATCAACATCAGTACATAGAATACAGAGCTATGAGCCCTGGTTTTGTCTCCAAATCAATTTCCCTGTGACTTTCACACATTGATTCTAGTTCTGTGAACTTGAGAAGGTGAGCTAAATTCCACTGTCTTTTTTTTGACAGTCATTCAGTATTTGAAGAGAGCCATCACATTGTCTTGGACTTCTCTTCAAGGAAACTTTCATTCTTCGTTGAAAGGACATGGGTTTGAGACTCTGACTGTGTTATCTCCCCTGAAGATGGAATCTGGTTTATTATCTCCCCTCTGATCTGAGCAAACACTCCATGTGTATTCTGGTTAGTGAGGCAGACATTTCCTTTAACAACACAGCCACTGCATTTCTATGAATGTAGGCTAAGAGATGGTGCATTTATTTTTTTTCCTGTGGGTTGCACTACCCAATTGTCATCTAAAATACTCAGGCTTAATACACAGCTCATTTTGTACAATTTACTTATTTGAATATAGATTCAGGACTTTTCCTTTATCCCTGCTTTTTTTTTTTAATACCACTTTTGCTTGTATGAAGTGTTTGTTATTCAACAGATATTAGCATTCTTATTTTCAAATAGTGGGCCAACTATTCTTTGTGCATATTTTTAATGATTTTATGATTAAAGCAGCATATTGATAATAAATCCTTTTAATTTTTTTCACATAATTTAGAGTAAAGCCTCTGTATATATTTTTTAAATGTTTATATATTTTTGGCTGTGCTGGGTCTCACTGCTGTGCAAACTTTTCCCTAGTTGCGGTGAGCAGCGCTGTTCTCTAGTTGCAGCGCAGGAGATTTGTATTGCGGCGGCTTCTTTTGCTGTGAGCATAGGCTCTAGGCACACAGGCTTCAGTATTTGCAGCACATGAGCTCAGTAAGCTTTAGAGCACAGGCTCAGAAGTTGATGGGCTTAGTTGCCCCATGGTATGTGGGATCCTCCCAGACCATGAATCAAACCGTACCGGTGTCTCCTGCATTAGCAGGTGGATTCTTCACCACTGAGCCACCACGAAGCCCCTTGGTTTGTTATTACAGTGTGAGCATTCTGTGAGGCACCCTTGTGTTTTTGCTTTTTTAATGTATCTTTTGCTCAGCTGCACTCACCCAGCCACTAGAACTTCCCACTGCATTTGATGAGTGATGGTGGTGGCCTCAGTGTGTCGGCTGCAGCACAGCTTTCTGCACTAACTGAGCGTCTTGAGAATAGCTTTCCCATATCTTTGGAAAGTGCTAATGCATTACTGTGTGGTGCATCTTTTTCTCAGAGACAGGAAAAGGAAGCATCCATTGAAATGGATGTCCAGAGTCCACGTGGAGGGGCATCTCATAGTGACCACTCTGCCTTGCTTGATGACACTCCCTGTTTAGCAACAAAACAGAAAAACTCAAAAACACCTCATTAAAGCATTTCATTTTACCCCAGGAGACATGTCTTATTGAGAACTAGTGAACAAATTGATGGGTTGGCATGAAATGTTTGACAGCTTCCAAGGAAACTAATACCAAACTAACATTGAGACTAATACTAAACGATGCTGCTGTTATTTAGTTACCGAGTTGTGCCCCACTCCTTTGTGACCCCATGAACTGCCACCCGCCAGGCTCCTCTGTCCTTGGGATTTCCCAGCCAAGAATACTGGAGTGGGTTGCCATTTCCTCCTCCAGAGGATCTTCCTGACCAAGGGATCGAACCCATGTCTCCTGTGTCTACTCCTGCATTGGCAGACTGATTCTTTACCAGTGAGCCACTTGATACTAAACTAATACTGCAAAGATTCAGCTTGAGACCAGTGTGTGAAGAGAGTTTTAGGGAAATACAAAACAAGCCAGATAAGTGCCTCTAAACCTGAATTCCAGTGAAAGATATCTGGTCCTTCAGTGTCTTTTTGCTTGATCTGATGGATGATGTTCATTGTTTTTGCTTGCTTATTTGACGAAGTCCAGTCTCCCTAGCAAGGTAGTCAAGTACTTCAGGCCAAGAGTGGATTCCCCTTTCCCCAGTCAGTCTAGGTTCAGTTTGCCCTGTTTTAGACTGACATCTGGTGGTCATAAAGGATCAACCAATCACCCTTTCAGTGAAGAATTCTGTCCAAGCAAAGGCATGGCCATTTTATGGTCTGCTCCAACTCGATGGACGTGAGTCTGAGTGAACTCCAGGAGTTGGTGATGGGCAGGGAGGCCTGGTGTGCTGCGATTCATGGGGTCGCAAAGAGTCGGACACGACTGAGCGACTCGGCTGAACTGACTTGCCAGGAAATAACTCCACAGGATTATTTATTTTCATTTTCTCTTGTACACAAATCAGAAGGCCTGTCTGAATTTGACCACACTTATCAAACTCTTTAAAAAGACTTAGTTTGACCACTGCTTTAAAAAACATATCTCAAAGAAAGGCATGCAGACAGATTTATGTATACGCATGTTCTCCAAAGTCAAAGTGTAATTTATAATAGCAAATTTGGAACCAACCCAAATGTTCAAAAATAAGGATTGTTAAAATTAGAGCGTTCCATTACATGGTGTGCTCATACTTTAAAGGAACATCTAATGACATGGGAAAATGTTTATGATGTATTACAAAGTGAGCAAAACCAATTAAAATAACAAGTAAAGCTCTATGATCCTGCTTTTGGTTTTCTGTATATTTCTTCCTTTCAAAGACTTGAATATGTTAATATTTTTGGAAGTAGAAGGCAAAAAAAAATCCCAACATCATAAATATGCAAATATGGGTATATGTATAGAAGAGTATTCGACTTTTTTCAAAGTAACAAGTCCTTTAAGATGTCTCTTCTGAAACTTTGTTCAGTAAATACATTCCTATAGAATATCAGTGCAAAAGGTCATGAACAATTGCTTCACTGTTCTCAGGATCAGTAATAATCAGGAAGCTTGAGCATGCAGCTGCCACTCTAAGTCTGCTAATGGGTCTTGTGGCTGAGACAAAAAGCAAGTTATTTCTTGCATGACCCTAAAGACTCATTAATTTGTTCTAAGGCTTATATTTTGCTTCTAAGAGTTGGTAGTGGGGCTGTGGAAGAAGATGCAATTTAAATCACTGTGAAGTATGTACCATAACCAGGGCTTTATTTTATAATTGGACACAGTCCATTTCTTAAAGCATTTTTAAAGACATAGTTTTGAGATTTTTCTTTGAACACCAAACATGTATAAATAGACTGCTTTGCTTGTTTCACTGGTTGATTTTCCCAGGAAGAGAAGGTTAAAATGATCTCGTGTGTGCATGCATACTAAGTTGCTTCAGTCCTATCTGACTCTATGCGATCCTATGAACTGTAGCCTTCCAGGCTCCTCTGTCAATGGGGTTCTCCAGGCAAGAATACTGAAGCGGGTTGCTATTTCCTCCTCCAGCTGGATCTTCTGAACCTAGGAATAGAACCCATACCTCCTGTGTCTCTTGCATTGGCAGGTGGATTCTTTACCACTGTGCCACCTGGGAAGGCTTTACATATCATAGTTGTTTTCTTTATAAATTTGGACACAATTTCCAAATACATGGCCAACATGCCACTTTTGTTTACTCTGAGGGCATCAGGTGGCAGCTCCAAGAAGAGGAAAATCATTTCCAGAGCTCCTGCTGGCTCAATCAACACTTTTCAGTTCTAAGGAGACAGCTAACCTCTTTTTTCATTTAGCCATTTGGTCAACAAAACTTTGATGGCTGTTACAGGAGTTTATGATTTTCACTAATACAAATATTAACACCATGGCTGTTAGATTGACAAACAGGAATTCAACTAATCCTCCAGTTCTAGTTGGAAATATATTCCCTTATGGATCTTTTGGGCTTCCTTGGTAGCTCAAATGGTAAAGGATCTTCCCACAATGTGAGAGACCCAGGTTCAATCCCTGGGTCAGGAAGATCCCCTAGAGAAGGAAATGGTTATCCACTCCAGTGTTCTTGCCTAGAGAATTCCATGGACAGAGGAGCCCGGCAGGCTACTACAGTTAATGGGGTGGCAAAGAGTTGACACGACTGAACCATTAACACACACATGTATCTTTTACTGCATTGACCAAGTGACCATGTGAAGTTGCTCAGTCACGTCTGACTCTTTTGTGATCCCATGGTCTGTAACCTACCAGGCTCCTCTGTCTATGGGATTTTACAGGCAAGAGTACCAGAGTGGGTTGCCATTTCCTTCTCCAGGGGATCTTCCTGACCCAGGGATCAAACCTGGGTCTCCCACATTGCAAGGAAGATGCTTTACCGTCTGAGCCATCAGGGAAGCCATTTTACTGCATTAATTCTGCTAAATTCCTCACTGAGGCATAACCAATGTTGCTACTTAGTTATTTTCAAAGAAATAGAAATAAAATATGACTGGCATATATTAACCTGTGTGTGCTTCTTAATTCTTAAACACATGTGCGATAACAAATTGACTTATTCATCTATTACCTTACCTGCCTTTACATATGAAAGCTGACTATAGTTAAGTGAATATTAATTTTTAAATTAACTAATTAAGGAGAGCGTTCTTCCTCTCCTGTTGGTCATTTTTTAAGATGGAATATAATAAATAGTAGTTGGCTGTATTTATATATTTGCACTATTTTAATCTCAGTAAAACATTCTCAAAATAACATTCACTAGGAGATAGGATTCAATGCACAAATAATTAACTTTATACATAGCCTTTTGTATATAAAACAAGGTCATGTTCTATTGCCCTAAAGATCTTTAAAATGTGGTGGATGGAGTATTTAGTGATAGATTACAGAAAACCAAGGACAGAGAATTCGCTTTTCAAAGTTAGACCTTTCTAAAGTCTCGTGTGTTCTAACTTCAAATACAATTTTAACCTTTAAGAAATTGTCCCCACTATTCTTTCTGCTTAATGCACTTAACTATTTTCTTTTTTTGATCAAGGAAGCTATGCAGAAAAGAAAAAAAATGATCCTTTACTTCAGTATGCTGCTGAGCCCGAACAGTTAGCTTAGAATTTCAGGTTATTAGAAATCCATGATTTAGACGTAAAGAGCAAACTACATTTATTATGATGATTTTTAAAATTGTATGTATTTATTTAGCTGCACTGGGTCTTTGCTGTTGCACATAGGCTTTCTCTCATTGCCACAAATGGGGGCTACTCCCTAGTTGTGCTGAACAGGCTTCTCAGCTGTGATGGCTTCTCTTGTAGAGCACAGGATGTAAGGCATGCAGGCTCAGCTGCCCTGGGGATGTGGAATCTTCCTGGTGCAGGGATTGAACCTGTGTCCCCTGCTTCGGCAGGCAGATTCCCAACCACTGGACCCCCAGGGAAGTCCTCAAACTACAGTTGAATAAGTTGATTCCTAGACTTTATAAGTTGAGGAATAAATAGATACAAAGCAATGAAATATGGTAATATGGTTGGATGGCATCATCGACTCAATGGACATGAGTTTGAGCAGACTTCAGGAGACAGTGAAGAACAGAGAAGCCTGGGTTCCTGCAGTCCATGGGTTCACAAAGAGTCGGACATGACTGAGTGACTGAAAAACAGCAACAACAGATTAATTCTAATTTATAGAGTCTGTGTTACAGTTTGTTTTTCTCGTCTCAAGGTCATTTGTATATACTTATGGCATTCAGTAGTCATATATAGGTGTGAGAGTTGGAACCATAAAGAAGCCTGGGTGCTTTTGAACTGTGGTGTTGGAAAAGACTCTTGAGAGTTCCTTGGACTGCAAGGAGATCCAACCAGTCCATCCTAGAGGAAATCAGTCCTGAATATTCATTGGAAGGACTGATACTGAAGCTGAAACTCCAATACTTTGGCCACCTGATGCGAAGAACTGACTCCTTGGAAAAGACCCTGATGCTGGGAAAGATTGAAGGCAGGGGGAGAAGGGGATGACAGAGAATGAGATGGTTGGATGGCATCACCGACTCAATGGACATGAGTTTGAGCAAGCTCCAACTGATGGTTTTGAGGGACAGGGAAGCCTGGGAGCTGCATTTCAGGGGGTCACAAAGAGTTGGACACGACTGACCAACTAAACAATGACAATGGCATCTAAAGAGCTCCCTTGCTCTAACTTCTCCTTATCACTCTAGTTCACAATGCTTTTAAATAGAGCTTTCTGTGATGATGTTGGAATTCTATATCTGAGCTGTCCAGTATGGTAGCCACTAACTTCATATGACTTTGGAGGACTTGAAATGTGGTTGCTGTGATCAAGAAATATAGTTTTTAGTTTTATTTCATTTTAACCCATTTCAATTTGAATAACCACATGTGATTACTGTATCTGATAGCACAGCTCCAGTCCATAAATAGTTTTATCATCCTCATAGTACATCTTTTTTTTTTTTAATTTATTTTTAGTTGGAGGATAATTGCTTTACAATGCTGTGTTGGTTTCTGCCATACATCAGCATGAATCAGCTATAGGTATATATGTATGTCCCCTGCTTCTTGAACATCCCTCCCGACTCCCCCGCCCATCCCACCCCTCTAGGTTATCACAGAGCAGTGGAAATTTGCTGTATGACGCAGGGAGCAATTATCTTTTTATATTTTATTTATTTCCTTGCTAGTCATCTATCTTCTCTTCACTAGGTTGTAAGCTCCTTAAGGGACACGGTCTGTCTCTTTCTCAGCTGTATCTTTATTGCCAAGAATAGACTGTGGTATGTAGTAAGCACTCAAATTATTTACTAAAAATGTTCAAGGATGTTATTTCCTGTGCACAGTCTACAGATGGTCAGGAGCAAAGAGGGAACATACCTTGTGAAAGGAGGCAGGGAT
Source organism: Redunca redunca (assembly GCA_006410935.1). Lineage (NCBI taxonomy): Eukaryota > Metazoa > Chordata > Mammalia > Artiodactyla > Bovidae > Redunca > Redunca redunca. Next base: position 112,468 of record SJYQ01002214.1, read on the forward strand.
TTGAGCTCTGGACTCTCTGACTCAACTTCAGAATCCTTCCCTTTCACTAACTGATGAATCATGATAGACAAGCCCCAAGCAAGGAAACTTGTTTTGGTTGAAACACAAAAATCTGGGTGAGTGATGCATCATCTGCTTTGCTTGTTGGTATTCTGGCTAAGAATCTGTCAGGCATTCAGGTCAAGGCACTGTGCCAGAAGTAGAATTTTAGCACTCCTTAAGTTGTTATGAATTATTCTATTGTGTGTGTATATGGGGGGCAGAGGTTCTGGAAATGCTTTTTTCCTAAAATGTATTTGCAATATATATGTAAGAGAGAAACAAAATTCATTTTTCACAGCTGCACTTATTGTTTTGAGATAAACTGCTTAAGAATAAAGTGAGTCAAAAGTCCTTAAGAAGCCACATGTAGGAACCCAAGAGGCTGGTCTGCACACTGATACCCACTAAGGACTTACTAAAAATATCCTCAGAGTAACCCATGAAGCTGTCAATGTACTGCTTACTGTCTGTGTTGTCTGAGATGGTAAACTCACAGCAACACATTTTTTTATATGATTTTGTTTACTTTTTGTTAAACACTCATACTACACAAAATTTTTATGTATTCTTATATATCTGTGTCTGGAAGAGAGAAGCTTTAAATAAAGAGCATTCAAACTGATTTAAATAAACAAATCAACTCTTGCAAAGAAAGTGAACCATCGTAGCCTCCTCATTCTTAACAATCAAGAAGCATATTTTACAAGATGAGATAAAGACTTTTTCAATGGCCAAATGTCAGCGCACTTGAATACTGAGAAAGTCTCAGTTTTATGTTCTTAGCTTTGCTACCATATGTCTATGCAAAACAAGATTTTCATAAGATCTTATAATGGAAACAAAATAAAGGAATAAACTTAAGACTATCTCTGATACACACTCTGATGAGGCAGCAACAAACCTAATATTAAGCAATACCAGACATTAAATACTATTTTCACTTATAAATATGACAAAATGTAAAGTTCATGATATTTTAACTTCACATATACTGTGTATTTTTGTTAAGAGAATCAGTACCACTTACTATATATATTTGGCTTCCCTTGTGGCTCAGCTGGTAAAGAATCTGCCTGCAACTCGGGAGACCTGGGTTCAATCCTTGGGTTGGGAAGATCACCTGGAGAAGGGAAAGGCTACTCACTCCAGTATTCTGGCTTGGAGAATTCCATGGACTGTATAGTCCATGGCGTCGCAAAGAGTCGGACGTGACTGAGCAACCTTCACATACTGTCTTTTTTTGCTAAGGGATCAGTACCACTTACTATATATATTTCATTGGTATCATTTGTTCTGTTACAAAGTGTAAGGAAATGCACATGAACTAATTTTACTTATTTCCCAAGGGAAATAATGAGCTCTTTTGACCATTTTTTGCCAATTGTTTGAAATTTAGTTTACATTATGTCTTACAAGCTCCTTTGGGTGTTTATATATTAAAAGTTTTAAAGTGCCTTATAGTTAAATACATTTAAGAAACTACTTTAGCCCTTTTGTTGTTGTTCACTTGCTCAGTCATGTCCGACTCTTTGCAACCCCATGGACTGCAGCACACCAGGCTTCCCTGTCCATCACCAACTCCTGGAGCTTGCTTAAACTCATGTTCATCAAGTTGGTGATGCCATCCAACCATCTCATCCTCTGTCATTCGCTTCTCCTGCCTTCATTCTTTCCCAGCATCAGGGGCTTTTCTAATGTCAGCTCTTTGCATCTGGTGGCCGAAGTATTGGAGTTTCAGCTTCAGCATCAGTCCTTCCAATGAATATTCAAGACTGATTTCCTTTAGGATTGACTGATTTGATCTCCTTGCAGTCCAAGAGACTCTCAAGAGTCTTCTCCAACACTAAAGTTCAAAAGCATCAGTTCTTCGGTGCTTAGCTTTCTTTATGGTCCAGCTCTCACATTCATACATGACTACTGGAAAATCCACAGCTTTGACTATAAAGACCTTTGTTAGCAAAGTAATGTCATTGCTTTTTCATATGCTGTTTAGGTTGGTCATAGCTTTTCTTTCAAGGAGCAAGTGTCTTGGCTGCAGTCACTATCTGCAGTGATTTTGGAGTCCAGGAAAATAAAGTCTGTCATTGTTTCCACTGTTTTCCCATCTATTTGTCATAAAGTAACGGGACCAAATGCCATGATCTTAGTTTTGTGAATGTTGAGTTTTAAGTCAGCTTTTTCACTCTCTTCTTCCACTTTCATCAAGAGACTCTTTATTTCCTCTTCACTTTCTGCCATAAGAGTGGTGTCATCTGCATTTCTGAAGTTATTGATATTTCTCCCTGCAGTCTTGATTCCAGCTTGTGCTTCATCCAGCCCGGCATTTCACACAATGTACTCTGCATATAAGTTAAATAAGCACGGTGGCAATATACAGCCTTGACATACTCCTTTCCCAATTTTGAATCAGTCTATTGTTCCATGTCTGATTCTAACTTTAGTCCTTTAACTCCTGGAAATTCAGCAACCCAGATTAGTATTTCGGCTAGCTTTAACTTTTCAGAGAGTATGACTCTACACACCAGGATGAATCTATTTGTAGTGAGAGTCAGAGGAAATTGACTTGTAAGTTCTGATAAGAGGGAATTGGCCTTGGGGACATTTCCCAGTGGGGTCCTGGGATCCTAGGGGGCAGCATGAGGGTGCTTGGAGAAGAGTTAGAAAGAGAAGTTTGGCCCAGCTTATGTCTTAAACCCCCTTATGAAGCTGCAGGGACCAGATCCAGGCTTGGGGTCCTTGGGTTCTAAAGTGGAGTATATTGTCCATAGTCATCAGGAATGTCTTCACAGCTGGAGACTGGCTGCCAGTCAAAGTTCTTAGAGTGTGTAATGGGTCAGGTAAGAAAAACCAAGAAAATTTGATAAGAACAAAGGCGAGAGCAGACTGCCAAATTAGAGAAAACCAAAAGTATGAGGTAATTCAATGTAATGAGAGCAAGGAATAATGCAGCTTGGGATTTCCTTGGTGGTCCAGTGGTTAAGATCTGATTTGCAATGCAGGGGGTGGGTTTTATCTCTGATCAAGAAATAAGATCCCACCCGATGCAAGGCATCTAAGCCTGCTCACTGCAGCTAGAGAGCCCACAAGCCCCAACAAAGATCCAGTGTTACCACAACCAAGGCCCAACACAACAAAATAAATAAATAAATGTTTAAAGAAATAAAGCCTCCTGAGCTCATTGGGTAAGTGGGTGGGCTTGGAGTGTCTTATTTTACCTTGAACTCAAGAGGTAGAAGGTGGCAGTATTGGAATTTGAACCAACCTCAGAATCTGAATTCTTCCTTCTTGTCACAAAACAGGGCTCAAATCCTTTCTCTTTTTTCTCACTAAAGGAACTTCATTTGGTCTCACTCTCCTTTTGTTTATAATGCTGCTCATCTATATCTCATAGTATAGCTGCATATAATGCTGCTAGTCTATATCTCATGTGATGACTGAAAAGATTAAATGATTGTAATGTCCTAAATCATTTAGATGCATGTCTGTTACAGGTCAGTGCTTTGTAAATATGGGCTGTTATTATTGGGTCAAAGAAGGTCCTAGGTTGTGATCATGAATGGAGCTAAATGAGGATAGGATGCTAGAATGTAGTTATATTTGTACTTTGGAATCTGACAGGTCTTTGGAAAGTTATTCAAGCCCTCTCTTCATTAGTGGAACAGAGATAATAACTATCAATACCTCACTGGTTGGTGTGAGGTAAAGTTAAATAGTGTATATTGCCGGGAGCCAGTGTGAGGAATCCTGCCCATGGCAAAGGTCATGAGGAAGGAGGCTCAGCATATGAGCTTCAGGGGTCCCCCTGGAAATTCTCGATCATCTACCCCAAAACCAGAGTCTGCCTACCTTACTGCATTATGCTTTCACCAACTCCTCTGACATTAACAGGGAGCTGTCCCCACACCACCTTTTTCTGGAAAAAGTTAATTTAGAGCTTTTAGATAATAAGTCTCCTGGGCATAATAAGAGTGTTTCAATCCAAAAACCTCTCTGATGGCTTTCTAGGCTTCCTGACAGGTTTGTCCGGACTCTTACTGTTGTGCATGTGACTGTTTGTGGCCTCCTGACTGTGAGAGGCACAGGAAGCTTAAAACATCCTAGGAATGTAGGGGCTTCTGAGGAGTCAAAATCATTAGAATAGGATTGATTAAGGGTTTCATTTGTTGAGCCAATACTTGCTGCCAAGTTTTCATATCTTTTATTTGTAGATATAGTTGGCATGTAGAAAAAAACAGGTGACAGCCCTGGTATTAGCAACATTAGATCTTTGAGTTAAGTACTTTCTTTGTTATGACCCACTGCACCTTTGTTCTACAGGAATGTAACTTTATTTAGTACTTTGAGGGTGATGCAGATTAAAGAAAAAACACTTCAAGGGAAAAAGTTTTCTGGTTGATAGACACTTATCTAGGAAAAGAGCCATAAAAATGTTAACAGACCCCTTGGCCAGAAGATGATGAGACCTTTTGTATATGGGAAGGTATGCAAAAAGAAAGCCTGGTCTCAATAAGGGTCAGGACTGCTGCCCCGGCATAACTCTGCATATTCCATTATTTCTTTATGTACAACTTGGGGTATATAAGCTGCTTTTGAAAATAAAGTTGTGGGTCTGGCACCTATGCTTGGCTCCCCCATGTCGTTCTTTTCTCCCTTTTCTGGCTGAATTCCCATCTGGAGTGTGGAGGCTCACCATGTCTACTTATTTGTCCTGGCTTCTAAGACCCACACAAGAGGGAGCCCAAGGTGGGGCACCCTCTGCTATTTAAGCAGGCGCTGGTAGCCTATGTAGATGGTGCAAGTTCTTTGTCTTGGAACTTTATTGGTTTTCCACATAAACCAAGTTATTCAGCCTCTTTTCTCCACTAATTTTCCTATGACACTATTCTTTCCTAATCTCTCTTTATATTTCTAAATAAATAAGTTTTTCCTCAATGACTCTGTCGCCGCTTTGAATTCCCTGGATCCACTGGGGCTGGACCCCGGCAGTATATGAAGTGCTTAGTACTTGGCTGCCTGTCAAGAGGTTGGTTGCATGCTTACATGCTAAATCACTTCAGTTGTGTCCCACTCTTAGCAACCCTATGGACCGTAGTCTACCAGGCTCTTCCATCCATAGGGATTCTCCAGGCAAGAATACTGGAGTGGGTTGCCATGCCCTTCTCCAGGGGATCTTCCCGACCCAGGGATCAAACCTGTGTCTCCTATGACATCTGCATTGCAGGTGGATTCTTTATGGCTGAGCCACTGGGGAAGCTTCTGTTATAAGGTTAATGATATGTAAATGAAGGACCTGGAGTCTGATTTCATTGGCTATTGGCCATAGAATGGACTGGAGTAAATGTAAAGGGTTAGATCAACATTTACAACTTTGGTTAAAGGCCAACAACACTGTGTTGACCCATGGCTTGGAAACTCTGATTTTCAAAGTTCTTTATACCAATATGTCAGTGCCATACAAATGTATCAGATACTTATGATCACTGAGGATGCAATTACCTCTCATTATTAGGCTTGTATTTTTTACTGCCCCACCTTGAGTCAGTCTTCAGACTTACTTGGACTGCATAAAAACAGTAGTGACAGCAACATGTTCTATCAAGGGCAGAACTTAGGGAGGCTTTACAGAAGTGTCATTATTTTAAGTTCTACACAAGGCTGATTTTTTATTTAAAGAAAACAGTTGGTAGAGACATAGGGTCTCTTTGTTTTGGATATAGGATCTTTTCATTTATTTCAGGCAGTTCATGACTTTAAAAGGCAGAATTAGTGGGAAAGGAATCCTGTAAAAATGTGATGAGCAGTTTACTGGAGATAAAAATCTTGGTGGTGAATAAGGTAAAAGACATGTCAGACGTGAAACTTTAGAAATTCTGCATCGGTGGAAGATCACAGAACCCTACCTCTGAGTATGCAAGATGTGGAAAGTTATAAAGGGTGTGTCAACCCTTTAGCTGATCCTTCAGAGGTTTTCAAATACCTAGCCTTCATATCATTGCTGGGTTTTTTTTTTGCCTATTTATCTAAATCATTGCCTTGAGTGTTACCAGTGTCATGACAGCCTTAAAATGTAGTCAAAAGGTATAGACTTCCAGTTACAGTATAAATAATTACTAGGTATGCCATGTACAACATGATACATATGACATGATTAACACGGCTGTATGCTGTATATGAAAGCTGTGAAGAGTGTAAATCCTAAGAGTTCTCATCACAAGGAAAAAAAATTTTTCCTTTATTTTGCATCTCTATGGAATTGTGGATATTCACTGAACTTGAGGTAATCACTTCATGATGAGTTGAAGTCAAATCATTAGGTTGAACACCTTAAACCTTTACAGTGCTATATATAAACTAGCTTATTATATCAGGAAGCAGGGAATGACTGATTTCTTGTTCATGTGACATAGTTTACTGATTTAGATTTATTTATTCTAAAAATAAAAAAAATAATCTTTAATTAAGTAACTTAAGCATCCCTCCTGAAGGAGATCAGCCCTGAGATTTCTTTGGGGAATGATGCTGAAGCTGAAACTCTAGTACTTTGGCCACCTCATGGGAAGAGTTGACTCATTGGAAAAGACTCTGATGCTGGGAGGGATTGGGGGCAGGAGGAGAAGGGGACGACAGAGGATGAGATGGCTGGATGGCATCACGGACTCGATGGACGTGAGTCTGAGTGAACTCCGGGAGATGGTGATGGACAGGGAGGCCTGGCGTGCTGCGATTCAGGGGGTCGCAAAGAGTCGGACATGACTGTGCGACTGAACTGAACTGAACTGAACTGAAGCATCCTTCTCTCCCCTCCCCCTGCCACAATATATTTTTTTTTAACAATCTAAATTAAAGAACTTTGATGACTTTCTAACCTTTCGACTTGACTAGGCTGAATTGCATTTCCCACAATCTGCTTTTGTTTAGCATCTTAGTACTCTGATTCTCCTATTGAGCCCTGACTGATTCCTTCATACCCATCCTAGGCTTCCCTGAAGAGACACCCACTGTTGCTAATGCAATGCCATAACCTAGAGTTTTTCTGTATATGTACCTAGACATCACTGATCACACCCAGCATGTTTCTCACGGTGCCAGCAGTTTCCATGTGATTTAGAAAGAAGAATGGAAGCTCAGACCACTTATGCCATCACTCTTGAAGTGTCCTTTTATTCCTATCAAGCTAGACTTCTATCTCCCAGTTTCACTTGCTGAGCTTACAGTGATCATTTTCCTTCTTGTTAGCAATTAATCTAATTAAGGTTTTCTGTTCATAACTTAAAGTTTCCCCTCCATTGCTTGAGTGATGGAGTTATTTTTGCAACATAGGTCATGTAGACTCAGAATAAGGATGAAAAAAGTCATCCATCTACCTGTTATTCTCTTTTTGCTTAGTGATTTATAGAACTTTTTAAGGTCAAGGGTGAGCATTCACAATTTTAGGCCAGCAAAAAAATATTCATATATTTCTCAGTTTGATTTATATTGTTTCCAGTTCTATCAGCTGCCACGGAGTTCTATGGTTTGGATGCAAAATAAATTAAAATAAAATGATTGAAAATCTGAATTATGCATGGCACAGTAATTGGTATTATGGGGGAAATGTAAGAAACTGTAAGAAATAACCTCTATTTTCTAGTTTATCATCTGTTTAGGAACATAGGCATAAATATGTAAAAACCTAATTCATAACAAAAGACTTAAATTACAGCTCAAAAAATTGATGAGATGTCACAGAATACTACATAGTGAATTGCCACATGAGAGCAGAAGATTCAGAGAACCATCTTTACCTGGTGTCGGGATGGGGGCTGGAGACAGAGGGTGAGAATAAGCTGAGAAGCATCTTCCAAACTCTTCATCCACCCACCCTCTTCCCCAGCCTAACCAAGAAGCTCTGCCTGAAAGAAGAGCACATCAAATATTCCCCTCCCCCCGGCTTTTTTTTTTAACTGAAATCAAATTACTCTTCCTGAATGAAGCCTTATCACTCCTCCCCATCCCTCCACAACCTACCCCTGCACCCTGGTTCTTTTCCCAACTGTCCAAACCCCGAGACCATGTTTCAAAATCATATTTATTCACATTCAGCAACAGAATAGCAAGTGACTTTCTTCTAACGTATTTTCTTCTTTGTGATGATTTTTAAACTTACTTTTCACACTTAAAATGAGTATCTGCTCCAATTTTGATTTAATTATTTCTGATGTATGGCAATGACCTTAATCACAAGTTCCTGGGTGACATTTATGTATAGGCAGGATTGAGAGCCATGGTGCTAAAGTGTGCTTTGAGAAAAGCTAGCCTGACTCTTACCCTATTCCTCAGTTAGATGGCAAGCTTGCAAGCTTGTCAAAAGAGGAATTCAAGTCTGGCTCATCTTTGTGATTCATGCATGTCCTTTGGGAAACGGAGCTCCTTGATGAACCCAGGTCTACAATGTATTACCCATGATTTCAAAATCTCAAAGCTCCACAAATGGAAAAATGTTTCTTAACTCATTTGGGAACAAAATCTGACCTCAACTAACATAAATATATTTATAGTCTATTTATGGATGTTTATTTGTTTCACTGCAGCATGTTAATGTATTTGATTATGGGGTGCTGCCCTAGACTCCTGAGGGCATTTCATATTTTATTACATTGCCATGCGTGTGTGCACATACAAACACACACACACACCCACTGGGTATCCAAAAATAACTCTGAATTGGGAAACACCTCTGACCCCAGGGTTTCAGGGAAGATATCATAGAGCAGTGTTTATTGCTGTTTCACTTGAGATTTAAGAAAACTGAAATTTTGAGGGATTAGATAGCTTTTGGAGTTTAGGCCAGTGGTCCTCAAGACTGATAGAATCACCTGTAGAGTTTTTAAAACCTAGCAGTGGCCTGGTGCTGCCGCCAGAGATTCTGATTCAGTTGATCTGGGTGCGGGCCTGGGCATCAGATTTTTTTTTTAAGACTTCCTGGGTTTTACTACCGGCTTCCCTGGTAGCTCAGAGGGTAAAGCGTCTGCCTGCAATGTTTTACTACTGTGTAGCCAAAGAGAACCAATGACACAGGCTAATGATTCTCAGTTGGGAGGTGGCATACCCCTTCCTTTAATCTGAGCAATGTTTTCAAATGGCCAGTGGTTCTTTGGAGACACGTCTCCATTGCTTCACATAGTTAATGGGAACCGTCATCATCCGTCAGGAGTGGGTGGAGGCCCTAGTTGTATCTGTTCAGGAAAAACTGCGAAGCACTGATTGCAAGGACAGATAGGGAAAGGGAGTGCTAGGTGCTCAGCCTGGAGAAAGAAGCAAAGTCTGGGGCTCAAAGGGGCCTAAGGAAAATAGAAAATAGCTTGGATTGACTGAAGAGTAAGCTTGGCGAGGAAGTTTTAGGACTTCGGATGCTTTTTTTTTGTCACTAGAATACTTTCCTTTGTTTATTTACATACTTTAAACTGGTCTTTTCTACATTTCTGTTCGTCTGCCTTCTGGCAGTAAACAGATTCCACTTTTCAAAATTGGAACTTTGCAGCTCTTTCTGTTTCCATGGTGGTCTCACTGTCAGCCTCTCTGGTTCCAGGTGTGGGTTCTTGATGAAATGCTGTGAAAATTCACAACAGACGACAGTGAATTACCCACTGGTAGGGGAGGTGTCTGTCTTGGGAAATAAGTGTATGGCATGCCAAGGAACACACGAAGTTATCATACATAAAGCTGTAACATGTCACCCTGGCTGCTTTCCACCTTGGAGAATATGTGCTTCATGGGTGGAACGTCATTCCTGTGAGCTATATTGGACACCCACCCTGTTTTAATTTATATTGGCATGTCAGAGCCATAAATTATAAGCTTAAAACACTTGTCTCAATAATAACAAATGAATCGGGTCATGTAATGTGTCTTTTTACCATGTTCAGGCTGTGTCTGTCTCCTGATGGTGTGCAAAGAAACCTATACAGGTGATTTTATCTCCCTTTTATAGAATCTTAAAACAATGAGTGAATGCTTATAAAATGTAATAAAAGTGCTTGGTTTAGAATAAGTATTCAAAAATGTTAATAACTCTCATTGTTCATGGTATTGTTGTTGCCATTTATGCAGGTGTTGAGAGGTTGGTGGCCTGGACTAGAGTATCACTTGATGCCTTGGGAATTTAACAAAGCACACCTCAAATGGGACAACAATTACCCCAACCTGTTATACTTCTTTGTTTAAGTTTGCCGTGCCATTCCCGTAAATCTCTGAATTGCCACCAAATACGAGATCATGCCTAGCTTAGGCAGTAATGCTTGAAAATTTAAACTTGAGTCTTTTGCTGTTGGTTATTGAAGAAGAATGAGTCTGTAAGAGCACCTTGGTTTAGAGGGAAGGTCCTAGATTAGGAGTTTCAAGAACCAAATTCTTGCTTCGGTGCTGCTACAGACTAGAGCTGAAGGCGTGAGTAGGTTATTTCATAGTTCTGGGCCATTTCCTTGTGCACAAATGGAAAAATCACACTAGCTAATTGCTACCATCCTATGGGTATTTGATTATGAATTTACTGAAAACCAATATTAAATCGAACTGGTAGACTTTGAAGTTTTGCTGCCTGAAAGCTTATATCTGGGATTAGCATGGCTGAAGAACAAATTCAGATTTTGTGTGATTTGTGAGTTGAGAAGGGTTTTTTTTTTTTTTTTTTTTAAGAACTTCAGATTATATTTTAAATGGTTATGTAAGTACCTACATAATCTCCTCAATTTCACCTCTTGGTTGCAAAGCCTAGAATATCTGCTATCTGGCCCATTACAGTTAAAGTGTGCCAACTCCTGTATTATTTACATCCTACAGAGAAAGTTAGAATGGAAATCCTTGGGGTGATCTTTAATTACCAAAGAAAGGTTTACTCCACCGTTCTTTTCCAGGTGGATTACGATCTTACATTTTCCCATGAGTAAAGTTAATCGTTCCTTTAGCTTTTTAATTAGCACTTCAAAAAGCTCTCAATTGTTACTTTATCAGAAGAACAGTCATCATTTTTGTGCATGGTTATCAAAATTTGAAGTCATACAATTTCTGTTTGATTACTTAGATTGGTGATGATTTCAGCCTTTTCTATTCCTTTTTGGCCAACTGAGAACATAGTTTTTTCTTCTATTCATGATTCAGACAGCATAGCTCTCTTTTTCTGGGAAAAGCCAGCATAACTGGTTGTGTCCTGGGATTTTCAGTTCTGGAGCTGGGTAACTTGGTTTTCTTTTCTGACCATGAAGATAGAAAGATATGACTGCTGGTGCTGTCACTGATCCATAGGTCTCCAGGTTTACAAAGAGGTATAGAGAATGAAGCTGGCATAGGGGTACCAAAATACATGTTTAACAAAGAGGGAGAAACAAGTCGGCAGTGTCCAGACTCTGCTTCTGGCCCTTTCTGCTTGCATGAGCCCCGATTTCCCCCTTTTCCCAGATTAGCTGAAATGAGTTGCAGCTAGAGGATTTTGGCTAGGAAGATGATTCATTTTTCTCTGAGTATGAACCATAGAACTTTGGGATGTGACCTTATTTGGCAACAGGGCCTTTACGAATGGAATTCATTAAGAATCTGAAGGGGCTTCCCTGGTGGCTCAGTGGTAAAGAATCTGCCTGCCAATGCAGGAAACGCAGGTTTGATCCCTGGTCCAGGAAGATCCCACATGCCAAGGAGCAGCTAAGTCCATTCACCACGACTGTTGAGTCTGTGCCCTAGAGCCTGGGAGCTGCAACTCCTGAGCCCACATACCCTAGAGCCAGTGCTCTGCAACAAGAGAAGCCACTGCAATGAGAAGTCCGTGCACCGCAACTAGAGTAGCCCCATCCCTTGCTGCAACTAGAGAGAAGCCTGTGTAGCAACCCAGACCCAGCACAGGCAATAAATAAATAAAATTACATTAAAAAAAGAATCTGGAGAAGAAATCATCCAGGAGTTTGAGTGGGCTCTAAACCCAATGACTGCTATATTTACAAGATGTCTTCTCCTTGGAGGACACAGACAGACACACATTGAGGGCCGTGTGAAGATGGAGGCAGAGACTGCAGTCCTGCTGCCACAAGCCAGGGAATTCAGAAGCTACCAGAAGCTGGAAGAAGCAAGGAAGGATGCATGGGGCCTTTGGTGGCCCTGCTTACACCTTGATTTCAGACTTCTGGCCTCCCGAACTAGAGGGAAAGAATTCCTGCTTTTTTAAGCCACCCAATTTGTGGTAATTTATGATGAGAGTCCTCAGAAGTTAATGACTCATCTAGTATCTGGTCAAAGACAACAAAAGCATCTCTTGCTTTTTGAGTACCTAAGGGAGGCCATGGTGTTTCACAGTAAAGAAGCTGCCAGCAATGCAGGAGACCTGAGTTTAATCCCTGGGCTGGGAAGGTCCCCTGGAGAAGGAAATAGCTACCCACTCCAGTATTCTTACCTAGGAAATCCCATGGATGGCGGAGCGTGGTGGAATACAGCCCATGGGGTTGCAAAGATTTGGTCACAATTAAGAAATTAACACAAGGGAGGCTGTAGCACTTCACCTGGATTATAGCCATCGTCACACTGCTCTGTAGTGATAAGCTCACATCTCCCTTTTTAAATTTTTTTAACAGCAAAAATCTTTCTTTATATCTCCCGCCACCCCCAGCCTTCTTCACTCCTAAGCCCTGAGGCTGCTGGGAGGGTGGCATTGGCAGAAGGGCTGCCTCAGGCAGGGCAGTGTGCTGTGTCTCTATTGTTCCTGCCTGTGGAGCCTGCCAGTGTGGCCTGAAAGGCCCAGTTCACTCTCTGAGGTGGGCGACACGCCGGTCGCTCAGCAGATGCCATAGGTGGGTTCGTGATTGCCTCTGTACCGGTCCAGGTAGGAAGCACAGGGGCTGCCGTGGGGAAAGTCCTTCTGCTTAGATGACAAGGGGACAGCCGCACAACATGCAGGATCTTGATAACACATCCACATTCACAGACACGTGCAGGATTTTAACCATGATTTATAATGACCTTAAGGAGGACAGACACTCAGTTCTGTGTGAATTGCCAGTGACATTCTAATTTGAACTAGGTTGTGTAGTAGCAGAAACTAAAAGGAAAGGACCAGTGGGAAAGACTTACAGGGAATTTGCTGATATATTCAGATGAGCAGGAAGTTAAGCATGGCTTTAAAGTTTTAAGTAAGGTGGCTGGGAAAAGCTGCACTCTGAGGAAAAGAGAGAGAGGCCCATTTGTGGAGGGAGGACATGTTGGGTTCTTCGCAGCACGCAGGGTCTTAGTTTCCCGACCAGGGATGAACCCACACCCTCTGCAGTGGAAGCATGGCATCTTAACCACTGGACCACCAGGGAAATCCACATCTCCCTCATCTCTAGGCAAGGGTGTCTCCTCAAGGGTAGAGATCCTGGTGGTCCTCATAATCTGCCCCCTATCCCAGCACGGTGCCTGGTCCATCACTGATGTCCAATAAAAATTTGCAGTATCAATGAATGAATGAAGGAATGAAGATGTCCAACACTGTGCTAATCAGTGAAGGGCAAGAATAAAACCATGGGGCTTCTGCAGGAGCTTAAAAGCCTGGATGGGGTGGGAAGACAAACCCGGAGCAGATATCTTGCAGCAATGCTAATGAGAACCAGTCTAAGTATAACTCAAGGAGATGCTGAGGATATATTTAATTCATTAAGCTCCCTACACCTGTCCCCTGTTTCTGGCATCCAGAGCACAGCATCTGCTGTGGAACCAGATTGGCTGGCTCCAGCAGCCTGGTTCTGCTCCCTACAAAGCTGAGTGACTCTCTCAGCCAGTTTCCTCACTGGAATCTGGTTTTTAAGGGTTGGGTCAAATAAGATAATACATGTAAAGTGCTTAGTGCCCAGCAACCAGTAAGTGCTCAGTGTTAGTGGGTGATTATTATTATTCCAGTCTTTTCTCTCCAGATGCTGCTACTCACTTCCACTCTGCTGTCACCTTGAACATGACATTTCCAAAACCCAACATGTCCTCCCTCCACAAATGGGCCTCTCTCTCTCTTTTCCTCAGAGTGCAGCTTTTCCCAGCCACCTTACTTAAAACTTTAAAGCCATGCTTAACTTCCTGCTCATCTGAATATATCAGCAAATTCCCTGTAAGTCTTTCCCACTGGTCCTTTCCTTTTAGTTTCTGCTACTACACAACCTAATTCAAATTAGAATGTCACCGGCAATTCACACAGAACTGAGTGTCTGTCCTCCTTAAGGTCACTATAAATCATGGTTAAAATCCTGCACGTGTCTGTGAATGTGGATGTGTGAATATAGGCATACAATCTGTGTGTGTACTGTATTTACAAACAGTGCTATTTCTGATGCAACTTGTTCTTGGAAATCTTCAATATGTATTATAAGATTTTCATTTTCTTTTGGCCTAAAGCAAAGGCTACTTAAAGTTAAAAATTACACAATATTTTATAAGGTTTCAACAGTTGGGAAGTATGTCTTATGTTTCTCGTCTCCTATGGAGCACACCGCAGTGCTGGGAATATTTTAGGGTGTTACTCATGCCCAAACTCTAGGGAATCAATTACCCTCCAGGCCTCTGGACCAGCAACCCCACCTCCAAAACACAACAAGTTCTGCCAGCTCACCCTTCAGAGATGTGCCATGTCTCCGCTCTGCACTATCATTCTGACGTTCAGTCGCTAAGTTGTGTCCAGCTCTTTCAGACTCCATGAACTGCAGCACAAGAGCTTCTCTGTCCTTCACCATATCCCAGAGTTTGCTCAGACTCATGTCTGTTGAGTTGGTGGTGCCATTCAACCATCTCATCCTCTGTTGCCCCCTCCTCCTCCTGCCTTCAATCTTTCCCAGCATCCCGAGGGCTTTTCCAGTGAGTCAGCTCTTTGCACCAGATGGCCAAAGTCTTAGAGCTTCAGCTTCAGCATCAGTCCTTTCAATGAATATTCAGGGTTGATTCCCTTTAGAATCGACTGGTTTGAGCTCCCTGCTGTCCGAGGGACTTTGAAGAGTCTTCTCCAGCACCACAATTCGAAAGCCTCAGTTAGTTCTTCAGCACTCAGCCTTCTTTATGGTCCAACTCTCACATGCATACATGGCTACTGGAAAAATCATAGCTTTGATTAGATGGACCTTTATCAGCAAAGTGATGTCTCTGCTTTTGAATAGGTCTAGGTTTGTCATAGCTTTTCTTCCTAGGAGCAAGCATCCTGATATCCTGGCTGCAGTGATAGTGAGTAGTGATTTTGAAGCCCAAGAAAATAAAATCTCACTGTTTCCCCACCTATTTGCCATGGAGTGATGAGACCAGATGCCATGATCTTAGTTTTTTTAATGCTGTACTCAGGGCTTCCCTGGTGGCTTAGCTGGTAAATAATCTGCCTGCGATGTGGGAGACCTGGGTTTGATCCCTGGGTTGGGAAGATTCCCTGGAGAAGGGAAATGCTACCCATTCCAGTATTCTGGCTTGGAGAATTCCATGGACTGTCCATGGAGTGGCAAAGAGTCAGACATGACTGAGCAACTTTCACTTTCACTCAGGGTCTAACCACCGCTGTCTCTTGCCTAGATGACTTGAAACATCTCTTCTCAGCAGCACTCCCCACTTTTGTCACCTTTCATTCTATTCTTCACAGCTTTCCAGAAAGATCTGTTACAAACATAAACCTTAAAGTCCTAACTATCATACTTAGAGGACATTTCAAACTTGAACCCTTTTGAGTGGCCTGTTTTCTAAGTTAACATTTTTTCTTTTTTGAAAACAGAGAATGTTAGTATAAATAAGCGGTCCTGGGGTTGGAAGGGCCCCATGGCCTTCTATAATTTGACACCTTTTAAAACACTTTCCTTTCTCACCTTGTGGCCAAGTATCCTCCCTGCCCTGTATTCTACTCCAGCTATTCTTGCTTTTCCTTATTCCACCAATATTCCTTTCTGTTGCATCAGTCATATTTCTGCTGCAATTCTGCTGTTTAGTATCCACCCCCAATCTTAGTGGCTTAAAATGGAAACTTTTCTCTTGCTCATGGCTCTGTGGGCACTATGGGGACACCTCTGCTTCAGCTTGGGGTTAGGTGGAGGCGTGCCCCACTGGTCTCTTACCCTGCAGGCTGTGGCCACTGAAGCATGTGCTTAGGATGACAGATGGCAGGAAGACTGGTGACTGAGCCAAACCACATGCAAACACTCAAAACTTTAGGGCAGGTGTGACTTTATGACATCCCCGCCCCCACCCATACTGCTGGACCCAAAGCACCACTCACACCCACGCCTGAGGTTGGTAAGGGGAGGAACTGCACACGGGCCATGGTGGGTCTGGGTGGGAAGGAGATGGGTAACATACAATACTCTGTACTTGCTGGCCTCAGGGATTTTGTGCTGCTGCTGCTACTTCTGTCCAGGCTGCTTTTCCATCAGATTTTATTTCTTCACTTTGTCCAGGTCCTTGTTCAATGCTTACCTCATCAGAGGGAGTTTTCTTGTTTTTCCCCTGAGATAGAGACCCAAGAATCCAGTCACACTCTAACGCTTATCTTGATTCGCTTTCATTCTCAGCACTCATCTCTCCTTGAAATGATAAACTGTACTGGGCATCTCCTGTGTACTTGCTCTTCTCTGTGAAGGCAGGAGCCTTGTCCAGCTCCATCTCTGTTTGCCCAGTGGGTGGACCAATGCAGGACTTGTCAGCGCTTATTAGTGGTTAGATTAAGCAAATTACATAATAATAGTAGTGACTGCTTTTCTTTTCTTGGAAGGAAGATTAATCGAATGGAAAAAATTACAATCAGAACTTGTCACCCCAGGAAGATTACATATATTTTTTTGTCATGTTTAAGGCTGTGTGTGTGTGCGCATGTGTGTGTGAGCAAGTGTTTGTTTTCTCCTTTCATTGGAAGGTTAATTTAGCGCATTTTATATAGACTTAGATATTTTATCTCTGTGTGCCTGAGTGTGTGCTCATTTACATCTGACTCTTTGCAACCCCACGGACTTATAGCTCTCCAGGCTCCGCTCTCTATGGGATTCTCCAGGCAAGAATACTGGAGTGGGTTGCCATTTCCTCCTCCAGGGGATCTTCTGATCCAGGGATTGAACCCACGTCTCCTGAGGCTCCTGCACTGGCAGGTGGATTCTTTACCACTGAGCCACCCGGGAAGTCCCTCCTCAGCTCTGGATATGCCTAATTAATAGAACATTTACAATTATGCAAGTCCTAAAGATATTTTAAAATCTTTGTCCTCAAAATCAGCCTATGCTGTTGATTTCCTTATTTTCCTTGAGTGAGACCTATTCTATTACACTTAGACTTCAAGAATTACCTTTGACTTTAATTTTCTCTTTTCCTCCTCATTTAGTTAATACCTCACTGCCCCGGTATCTCCCACACAGTTTCCTTCTTTTCTATTTGTATTTCTGCCTCTAAGTTTCAGACCTCCTACCCTCCCTGAACAACAAGATCTTGACTGATTTTACTGATCTCCATCTGTTGTATATATTACATACTAGAACTCTCATCCTAAAGTGAAGTTCTGATCATCTGATGCCCATGTTTAAAAACATTCAGTTTCTTTTAGTCGCAGACTATATTAAGAAAAAATTCTAAGATAAAAATGTAAGTTTCATGCTGCTTTAAAATATGTCATTCCTTTTTCCACTAAATGACTTTAAAAAATTATTTGCTTTGGATTAAAACAAAAATAAGTGGAAACATTTCAAAAAAGCTACAGATTACTTATTATATGTCTGCAATTCAAATTTAACTGGGTTTGTCCTGTAATTTTTTGTTTGTAATATCTGGCAGCTCTACCTTGAAAGCCAGAGTGGGAAACCCTTTAAGAATTTGCAATAAATAAATAAATAAATAAATAAAATAATAAAAAGCAAATACACTAGAATCCATTCAAATCTATCATAAAAATCCCACCCCCAAGGGCCCAAGATTATTTGATTTCTGAATTATCTGTCATGGCCTTCACATTCACCCAATGGAATTACATACCTAGCAAATTTTGGTTACTATACATCTGAGTAACATACCATGGAAATATTGTGGTTGCATTGTCAGCTTTGTAGAATGGCATCACATTTAGTAATGTGTGCTCAGTTACTCAGTCCTGTCTGGCTCTTTGTGAGCCCATAAACTGTAGCCCACCAGGCTCCTCTGTCCATGAAATTTTCCAGGCAAGAATACTGGGGTTGATTGCCATTTCTTTCTCCAGGGGATCTTCTTGACCGAGGGATCGAACCCGCATCTCTTGCATCTCCTGCATTGGCAGAGGGTTCTTTGCCACTGTGCCACCTGGGAAACCCTTAATTCCAAGAATAAGTAAAATAAGTAAAGTGTCCTAATGCCATCACATGGAACATTCACATAAATCGTTCCTGTTCTGCATGTGGCAGAGGGCCCAGGGTGTCAGGGGAGCATAGACGTTTGGCCTAAGCTATGCCCTCAGAAGCTTCCAAGCACATTGCTTCAGGGACTGTGTAAAGGGTACCTTTCAAAGCATAAAGTGAGTGTGTGCTCAGAAGGGCATGGGTGACAACAACGATGATGACAAAGCCTTACGCTTCTATGTTGCTGACAAACATGATCTCATTTGATCCTCATAAAATGTTTGTGAGGTAGGCATTACTTCCTTTTTACAGGGGAGGGAATTGAAATCAAAATGGGAGAAATGCAGTTAAAAAGTCACTGGAATAAAAGCCTACATTATTTTGCAAGGCAAGGCAATTAAGTGACGAATATTAATTTCCTTGAAGTTGATGTAACCTTTCCCCTGCAGAATGCTAGTGACACAGCTTCAGTGTCTAGAGGGAAGATGTCCAACTTTTAAATTTGCCAATGAGGAGTAACTGAAAAAATTATACTGACCTAATTTTTAGCAGTATGGACATTCAAATGGAAGTAAAGTTTTGGGGTGCTTTCCTACTTGTCTAGTAATGGCATTGGTACCCATTTTTTGAGCACTTTCTTGTGCTAGAAGCTGCTGGGTGCTTTATAAGGAATAATCAGATTAAGTCTAAAGGACAGGTAATACTTATCACTGTCCCATTAAATGCTAGGTACTTTAGCCAGTATGGTCATTTCACCAGCTTCATAGAAATAATAAGTAAATTACCTCCTATTTCCCAAATTAATCACTGTAGCACCCAGGCATTGAGAAGCTCACTTTTGCTCCTTTTATACTTTGTCCCCATGGTCCTGTTCTCTGTTCCCACTCCTACTTACAATTCTTCCAGAATCCCAAGGGCTTATTTAAGTGAAAAAGGCCAGTCCAGTCATAATAATGAAACCAAGCAGGACTCTATGGGGGCCTTTCTGGAAGAGACCACCCCCCTCCAACATGTCCTCCCCTGTCTCTTGTCTGTAAAGAAAACTGTAACCTCCTAAGACTTTCCTGAGTTCCAAAGAGTAAATTTAATCAAAGAAGTAAGAAAATGCATAAAGAAAGGAAAACAGTCGAGCAAGAGAAAATAGTAATAATTTAACCATTAAACAAAACCAAGGACCTTTAAACAAAACTAAGGACCTTAGTTCCTCCTCGAGGGCTATAGGTGATACCCTGAGCCACATGTTTTGAGCTATTTTGCAGATACTGAAACCTCCACCAGGTGAAAAAAGTTAACTGTATGAGGCCCAGTAGCATGCAGACACCAGATTCTTGGGACCAGAAGACTGATGATGTTGACTCCCGATCATCAACAACCAGTCAGAAGACTGTCTACAAGCTGATCACACACCTCACAACTCCCCTCCCTCATCCTGTCTTTAAAAACCTTTCCCTGAAAGCCATGGGGAGTTCAGGGTCTTTTAAGCACTAGCTGCTCTGGACTCCTTGCTTGATGCCCTGCTGCACTTTCCTTCACCACAACCTCATATCAGTAGATTGGCTTTACTGCGTGTAGGCAAGTGGACCCACGTTTGGTTCGGTAACAATAGGTCAAGCAGAAAGAGGAAATTGCCAAGCCTTGTTTTCATTCAAACCCTGTGTGCCTGCCTTGTTGACCATAGGCTTTGAGTGGGCACACACATAGGCATCCATCCTGTGGCCAAGCTCTTGTTGACTCAGAGTATGGTCAGCCTGTGGTCTTGCCCACGCTTGGTCTAGAGGGCTCTGCCCATACTCACATAGTTGGTGAGTGTGTTCTTTAGGTTAACAGTACCATGCCAGGAAGGCTAGTTCAGAGAGGCATCCTGAGCCAGCCACATGCCGTGCTAGAGACAGCCCCTGCCACAAAGCCTTAGGGTCTTTTGTTGATGCTGGATCATCAGGTGGGACTCGCCCCTCCATCCTGACAAGTTCTCCACGCATCTCACTGGATCTCCAGCTACCAGGAGGCCTCGGTCAGCGTCACCCTTTGCTACATGACAGATTTTTCCTGACTTGAATTCTCGGGTAGCGGGGTTGTTCTTTCCCTCATGTGTTCTTTCATCCAGGCAACAGGTATTTATTGTGCCCCTACTTCGTGCTTAGTGCTGTTCTTATCAATGAAAAAAATAAAGTCTCTGTCTTCACTGACTTATGTTTTGAAACAAAGGTGGAAACTAAATGGAATAATAGATTGAATGCATAGAATGTCAGATTGTCATAATGCTATGGAGAATAATAAGGTGGTGATGGAACAAGAGATGGGGGTATTGAGGTAATGGTTATTTTAAATAGAGTGGTCAGTGCAGGACTTGTTGAGGACATAATTTGTGAAAAGCCTGAGGGGTGAAGGAAGTTAGTATTGCAATTTCTGGGGAAAAGGCATTCCAGGCAGAGGGGAACAGAGAAAATATTTGCCTTGTGATGTGAATGTGCTTTGTGTGATCTGGGAAGAGCAAAGAGGCTGGGTGGCTGGAACAGAGTGAGAAGAGGGGTGGGAAGTGGGAGAGGTGAGTAAAGAAGTTGTGGGGAGGTCCTAGGGAGCCAGGCTGTAGGACTGTGTAAGCACAGAAGGATTTTAGATTTTACTTACAGTGAATGGGGAAGTCACTGGAGGGATCTGAGCACAGAAAAAATATAATTTGTCTTAAATTTCAACAAGACCACAGAAGACTGTAATAGGATAATATATATATATATATATATATATATATANATATATATATATATATATATATACACACACACACACACACATACATACATACATATATAAATTCTCTTTACCACTAATGCCACCTGCCACCTTCACCCTAGTGGTGAAGAACCCACCTACCTGTGCAGGAGACAGGAGGAAACCCATGCTTTCTTCTGGGAGTGAAGAAAGCATGATTGAACCCATGGGTTCAATCCCTGGGTTGGGAAGCTTCCCTGGAGGAGGCCATGGCCTCCCACTCCAGTATTCTTGCCTGGGGAATCCCATGGACAGAGGAGCCTGGAGAGTTACAGCCCAAAAGGTCACAAAGAGTTGGACACGACTGAAGCGACTTAGCATGCATGCATACATGTGTATGTGTGTGTATGTGTATGCATCTATATGTATATATATATATATATATATATATATATATGACTTCTCTTTAAACCCAGTGGGTTGAATATGCATTTATCACATATTTCTCCTAAAATTCAACTAATATTGCAGTATATAAGTAAAACAATTTTAAATTCATAAAGAAAGAGAGAGAAAAGGAGAGAAACCATTTCAGCAGTCTGTGTGTGTGTGTGTGTGTGTGTGTGTGTGTAGCAGATCTACAGTGCTGCCAGGCTTTGTTCTTTAAAGTGAACACAACAGAGTTCCTGCTTTCATCAACTTATACTTTGATGAAAGCTGGAAAATACATTTTTAAAGTGATCTTTTAAAGATATTGCAACTTAATACAGATCTTGAAATGTATCATCTTGTTGAGGAGGATAAATACTAGGAAGCCTGCTCACTCTATAGAACCCCAGAGGGGCTCACAAGCTGGAGGGACCAGTTGCTTCAGAAGGTTATGGAAAGGAAGGTTGAAAAGATTGGACGCTGCCTGAAAGACTATATGGAGCAGATGGATGCCTGCACCCTTTCTTCACTCCCAGAAGAAAGCATGGGTTTACTCCTTAGAGAAACTATACATGAAAGAGACTAAAGACACTGGACACAACAGAAAGCAGAAGTGAAAACTAGAAATTAAATGAATATCTACATGGTAAAGGGTGAATCCCATAATATTCTTTATCCAACCTTGCTCCCGAAAAGCTGCAATCAGAGGTATATTCCCAACATGAAGTGTGAAGGATTAGTATCAGGAAGAACCCCCACTGTCCAAGAAAGAGACCTATAAATAGTGTTGCTGGTGGGTCCTGACAAACAAGCTGGCCCACTGTCTAAATCTCCTAGAGTGAAGTGAGTGGTCCTGAAGCCCTGTCTGCACCGTGAGTTTTTCCCTGGTGTGCACTTAGTGGCTTTGCTGCATAGGCAAGAACAAAGAGGACCAGGGCCATGAGGAATGACTTCATGCAAATGTTTATCTTTGAACTGAATTACCAAGGAGAGCCAATATCTCCATAACCAATAATAGAGGGTGTTTCAGGGAGAGGGGACCCTATATTTGAAAAGCTGTGCATTTGGGACAGCGAGGCGACTAGTTAGTCTTGCTGTGAAGACTGCATCCCCTAGGAAGGTGTGGGGAGAGGAAAACTTTGCATAGATTTGATGACCAAATAATGGAAAGCCCTATAGTCCATCTGAAGAATTTATACTTGATGCAATTTAGAGTTCAGCAGACATATCTGAAGCAGGCAATATATAGATATTGGGGAGAAAAAAACGGGTCAGCCATGTTCCCTCTTATAAGAAGCTCAGACTCCAGGGAGACAGGCTCACAAATGGCTGAGGAAGGTTCCACACAACACAAGTGTGGTGAGAGGACAAGGCACCCCGGCCACTCTGAGCAGGGCTTGCTGGGAGGTCTGAGAAGGGTCCGGAGGTGGGAGGTGGAGCCTGTGCTCCGTTCTGAAGGACAGTGTCCTAGGCGGTGGGCAGAGGGAACCGTGTGAACAAAGAGCAGAAAACATGATAAAATTTGAAGACTCTTTACATGTTTGGTACTTGTGTTTCCCTTCTGTCATGGAGATCGGTCATGAGATGCGGCTCCAGAAACTGTGGGGGTCGAATCAAGGAGACCCAATCAATTCAGTCAGTTCAGTTGCTCAGTCATGTCCCACTCTTTGCAACCCCATGGACACCATTTCCAGAGTGAAAAGAAGCCCCTGGAAGGGTTTTGGAAGAAGAACAATACAGTCAGGTTTTAAGAGAATGGCTTTAATCTAGCTGAATCCTCGATGATGCTTTTCAGTTGGGCAAAATGAGGAGCAGAGATGGGTTGGGAGAAATTACCTGGATGAGAGTTGGAGCAAAAGCAGAGATCAAACCGTGAGGAGAACTTGCTGACTCCCTGCATGTGAAGAGCAGTATTGCGACAGTGTGTGGTGGACTTGGTTTCAAATCCTGGCTCTGCTGCTTACTACCTGGGTCTATGCAGCCTTAGGCAATTAACTTACCTTTATACTTCTCTGCTGCTGCTGCTGCTAAGTCACTTCAGTCATGTCCAACTCTGTGCTACCCCACAGAAGGCAGCCCACCAGGCTCCCCCGTCCATGGGATTCTCCAGGCTAGAGTACCGGAGTGGGGTGCCATCGCCTTCTCCATTATACTTTTCTATGGAGTGTCATTTCCTTGTTTCCTGTCCTGGTCTTTACCAGCCTTGATCTGCATTCCTGATGCTGTTCGTACAAGCTCTTGCTGTTGTTACATATTCTCCCCTATCCTGGCCACCCATCACACCTTTATTTAAATCAAGACTCACTGACATGCTGTCAGTCATGTGGGTTTATTACGAAGCTTTCCCTTTCTTTCTTCATAAGGATTCTTTGTAATTATTTTTTGTAACAAATCTTCAGAACTGCATTGTGAAGCTTCCTTTCTGTTGCTGCATTCTAGAATATCTGGTCTCTGTTCTTTTGTTTTTTTGACCTTGTTAATATGTGCCCTCTAGAATCCCAGAAGCCTACAGTCCTGGCTGCATGCACATATTCCCACTCTCTGGAATACTCATGTGTCCGTGGACATTGGTAGGCACTAGCAGTTTGCTTGGAGAAGGCAATGGCACCCCACTCCAGTACTCTTGCCTGTAAAATCCTATGGACGGTGGAGCCTGGTGGACTGCAGTCCATAGGGTTGCAAAGAGTCAGACACGACTGAGTGACTTCCCTTTCACTTTTCACTTTCACGCATTGGAGAAGGAAATGGCAACCCACTCCAGTGTTCTTGCCTGGAGAATCCCAGGGATGAGGGAGCCTGGTGGGCTGCCAGCTATGGGGTCGCACAGAGTCGGACATGACTGAAGCGACTCCACAGCAGCAGCAGCTTGCTTGCTTCTTCTTCACCACAGGTGAGATGGCTAGGTCAGGTCAGGATGGTGTGTGGTAGGGGACAAAGTCTCTGAGAGCAGTGGGCAAGAGGGACAAGAAATGTGACCTCAGGGAATGTCCAAAAGTGACTTCAGGGAATATCCTCATGGTAGGGCACAGCTGTGCACATATATGTGTGATGATGGGTGTGTACATGCAAATGTAATAGAGGAGAGCAAATATAATTCCATATTTGATCTGTTTTATTTTAACCTTTGTATTCTGTTGCTTTTGATACAGGTTAATCACTAAAGGTATGTTGTCTATAGCTTAAAGTATACATAATGGCTCATTTCTGGGAGCCCTGCCTTCCATGTCTGAGTGTTAAGCTAAAATACCTTTGTTTGCTGCTGCCATTGTGGGTTGCCATTTCTTTCTCCAGTGCAGGAAAGTGAAAAGTGAAAGAAGTCACTCAGTCGTGTCCGACTCTTTGCAACCCCATGGACTGCAGCCTACCTGGCTCCCCTGTCCATGGGATTTTCCAGGCAAGAGTACTGGAGTGGGGTGCCACTGCCTTTGTTTAGCTCACAGGAAACATCTGACCAGGCTCACTTGTGAACAGCTGCAGGAAAGAAGAAATTAACACATCCCCTCTGGGGTCTGGTTAGCACCAGGAAACATTTGCAACAACTTACATCTTTTTCTACTTTACCTCCTCACTCCTCCCCCTCCACCTTGTTCTATAAAAGAAACCAGCATACAAACTGGACAAGACGGTTCTTTGCGACATTAGTCCACCATCTTCTTGGTCTGTTGGCTTTCTGAATGAAGTCAATATTCCTTGTCCCAACAACTCATCTCTCAGTGTTGTGCAGTGAGTAGTGCAATCTTGGACTGGGTAACCCATGCTTTACCAAGTATATGCACGACCATGGGTTCCATTGTCGGTTTATGTGGATAGGGATCTTGATAGGCTGGATCTCTACATTGACCCATGTGCTCTCAAATATGTGTACAAAATGTGAACCGTGGCCCCTCAGATGAGTCATAATTGTGTAGCACATAGACTAAACATGAGGACCGAAAGGAGCGGCTGGTTTTTCAACACATTCAGCCAGGGGTCTTATGCAAAGTAAGCCTTTGCATACACTAGGCCTGATGCTTAGAGGGCCATACCTGAGAAATAAAAATTTACATACTATCTATCTCTTTAGTGACAGCAGATCATTGGTGGGTCAGATCTAGCAGCCTGTGAAAAGCATATCTGAGGTTCTTTTCCCCCACTTGGATATCTTTATACTGCAGATCTCCTAGCTGTGTTTAGACATTTTCAGAACTTGACAATCCCAGAGATATTTACCCAGGCACCTGAGGAATAGTCTATTCTTAACTGAAGTCACAGCGATCAGAAAAGACCTATAGCCCTTAAGAGACAGTGTGGTTGGGAATCCAGCACCACAGAGCTTTGTCCAGCCTTGTTGACTGAGATAACTCAGTCTGGGACACCACTGCTGAGTGCATTTTTCTCTGAGCCACTCAGCGGGGCCACACCTTTCAGGTGCAGTCAGCTGTCTTCTGAAACGACTGTCACCCTAGAACTGTAAAATAGCTAATGACATACTGTTATCCCATATGCTACTCAAGTCAGTGTGACTTTAATTATTTCTCCTGGGATGAGCTCAAGGGCTCAGAGAGGCTCAGAAATCTTGGAATGAGACTGTGACTTAATATGCAGCCAGACAGGGTGTGATGGATCCCCAGTAGGCCTTAGCAGCTGTGGCCCATCCACATGGAAGCAGTGATGTACACAGATGTTGCTATGGTGACCTCCATAACTCAGAGGGTGTGGGAATTTAGGGATTCTCAGGGGAACTCTGTAGTTCCTTTCACCAGGCCCTTGTAACCTGACATTCACAGGCTTTTGAATACAAGTTGTACTAATTAAGATCTCTAAAAGTCTTGTCCCCTGGTATATACAGGCAATAACCATGTGAACTTTAATGGGAGAGCTTTTGCAGGTGTGAGCACAAAGGTATATATCTGTGTGTTATAAAAATGTGATAGAACTTTTATAATATTTGCATTAATGTCTCACAAGGCAGAACATAACCCATGCATTCTATCTCATCTACATTTCCTAGAGTCATAACAGTTTCCTTGGTATCCAGTTAATTATCAGAAGTCCAAAGTGTTTTCTTTTTTTGCTCTGTTGTTATGTCCTTGCAACAATCTTAACTTTAGTGTCCAGATTTTAATTATAATTTAATTGGCTTGCTTAATAAGAATTATCAAATACTCTGTGTACAGAGTTTTGCTTTTTGGTTGAATCTTACATATGAAAAAATGAAATAGAAGAAGAAGAAAAATTAATTTTGACCAGAGCTATGATATCTAGTGTTTCCTTATATGGTTTCATCATTTAAAATCCCTGCCTTGAAAAATCAGAGTCTGATTTAGTAATGTGGATATGTAGAAACAATATAAGTCAATTTATAAAGTCTTCAGATGAAGAAAATTCTTTCTCTGGTTGACAGTAAATTGGTTCTTAGTTACAGATAGTCAGCTAATCAGAAACCTCATTCATTCTTTCAATCTATATTTATTGAATATATGCTTTGGGCAAGGTGCAGGTCCTGGGTTTGCTGTGACGGAATGAAACAATTTGTTGCTGCTGTTCAGTCATTCAGTCATGTCCGACTCTTTGTCACCCCATGGACTGCAGCACACCAGGCTTTGCCGTCCTTCACCATCTCCCAGAGTTTGCGCAAACTCACATCCATTGTGTTGGTGGATGCCATCCAACCATCTTATCCTTTGTCTTCCCCTTCTCCTCCTGCCTTCAGTCTTTCCCAGCAATAGGATCATTTCCACTGAGTAGGCTCTTAGCATCAAGTGGCCAAAGTATTGGAGCTTCAGCTTCAGCATCAGTCCTTCCAATGAATAGTCAAGGTTGATTTCCTTTAGAATTGACTGGTTTGATCTCCTTGCTGTCCAAGGGACTCTCAAGAACCTTCTCCAGCACCATAGTTTGAAGGCATCAATTCTTCGGCCCTTAGATTTTTTTTATAGTCCAGCTCTCACATCTGTATGTGACTACTGGAGAAACCATAGCTTTGATTATATGGACCTTTATAGGCAAAGTAATGTCCCTGATTTTTAATATACTGTCTAGGTTTGTCATAACTTTTCTTCCAAGAAGCTGGTGTCTTTTAATTTCATGGCTTCAGTCACCATCTGCAGTGATTTTGGAGCCCAAGAAAATAAAATCTGTCACTGTTTCCACTTTTTGCCCTTCAATTTGCCATGAAGTGATGGGACCGGATGCCATGATCTTAGTTTCTTGAGTTTTAAGCCAGCTTTTTCACTCTCCTCTTTCACCTTCATCAAGAGGCTCTTTAGTTTCTCTTCACTTTCTACTATGTTTTGTCAGAACTCTCCACTATGACCTGTCCATCTTGGGTGGCCCTGCATGGCATGGCTCATAGCTTCATTGAATTATGCAAGCCCCTTCTCAATGACACGACTGTGATCCATGAAGGGGGAAAGGATCATAAGAGACTACTACAAATAACTATATGCCAATAAAATGGACAGTCTAGAAGAAAAGGACAAATTGTTAGAAAGGTATAACCTTCCAAAACTGAGCCAGGAAGAAACAGAAAATACCATTTTATTTAAGTGAAGATTATCTCTCCTTTATCTCATGGTTGAGCCTGATAAACACAGTGAACTGTTTAAAAATTGCTAGGGGACACTTCATCGAAATTAATCAGGAGTTTCCAATAAATTTAAAAACTATTTGATAATATTAAATATGGATTACTATTCATATAAAAGCAAGTTTGAGAAGTTAGAAGTTTCTAAAAATATTAAACATGAAGACTGATTTAAAAGTTAAATATTTTCCTATCTCTTCTGTATACTATATATGCTATATCCTTGTGGATTTTTGCTGTAAAATGCAGATGATCTTTGGCTATGATCTCAAAATAGAGTCAGGTACTAAGACATATAAGACACTAATATTTCACTTAGGAGTACAGAATTTTCTACTAAGTTTCAAAAATAAAAAGCCCGTGACAGTTAGGAAACTTCATCAAGAAGAACCTTGAAAGAATTTTATCTTGGTACATGTGATTGTTTCAGCTGCCAGCAGCATTAATGGACTGAAAATCCAAAGATATTAAAAATGCTTGCTACAACATAATGTGTGATGCGTGAGAATAATATTTAAGAGACTGTTTCTGAAGAAATCCCATGAGTTGTTAAGCGTTGATATGATTAACAGTATCCAAACCAGGTACTTAGCTTTTCATGTTTAGACACAGAATTTCTACCTGGTATGCAGAAGTGATGGGTCTAATGTGTACTGATGCTTGTTAACAAAAGTGAGTGGATTGAGAGGACCTGAGTTCTACTTCATTCCATCATTCTAGGATTATAGGCAGATGAGTTAACCTTGCTGTGGGCTGGTTTCCTTATCTGTAAAAGCAAGAAGTGGGCCAGTAGCCACGCTGTTTTGATAGTCTGTGCATTCATTTTAATGGGTAACTTCTCTTCCTAGTAGTTATCATACTTTGAGTTGGCTTTCTCAATTACTTCTTTCCCGGGATTGGAATACCTACTAATCCAAGCGGCTGAATGCTGCTTGATGAGCATGAACCCAAGACTAAAGAAAAGATTGTACTTGTAGATATTTCACCTTGGCTTCAGCAGATCTTGAGGAAGAGCCCCTACTTCTTAATCAAATTTACATCCTGTGATAGCCATGGAGATGGACCACTCTGACCTCTCTTCGGGGAAGAATTTGTCTTCCAGCTGCAGGGAGGGTAATTAGATGACAACCTCTAGCTGAAGCCCCCTCAGCACCTACCAAAGCTTGCAAGCTAAAGCCAAGCTCTTTCTGGGCAACTCCCAGTCAGCAAGTGGGCAGGCTGGGATTCCTAGGGCCTTGTCATTTGTACCCAATAGGTTTGGAATGACTCACTGAGTTGGCAGAGGCCTGTTAGAGCCACATTGCAGCTGGAGGCTTTCCCTGTCCGATCTGCTTCCTTCTCCTTTTCCTTGTACAGGTGACAAGTCAACCTTGTGGTTGAAAGGCTCTTCCTGCCCAACCAGCGTCTTCTTTCCTCTTTGTCTTTTGTAGTGGGTAATCAGAAATGGAGGGGAGGGGGAGAATGCCATTGACTTCTCTTCAACCTCCACAACTGTGAGAAAGACATTTCTGTTTTTAATAAGCCAGCCAGTTTACAGTGTTTTTGCTATTGCAGCCCTAGCGGACTAAGACATCTTTCCAATAAACCTCTTCAATATCTAAATCTGTCTCAGAGTCGGCTGACATTCCTTTCTAGTTACTAACTGGCACATCTACTGGATTTCATGTCTCTCTCCACAGTTCCATGCTGCCTCAGCACCATTACCTAAAACAAGCAAACAAACAAAACACAGCTGAAACAACCAAAAACAAACTCAAATGCTTTTCCCATTTGGTTCCATCTTGTTCCGTACTTTATTTTTGCAATTGTCTTGACAACATTATCTTCATTTTAATATAGTTTTATAAGTGACAATTCTCAAAATTATGTGTTTTTTACTTATAATTTTACATTGCTTCTTTCCAATTCATCTTGCTCTCTTGTAAATACTATCAGTGACTTGCGAGTAGTCACTCCAGGAAGGAGGAGAGGGAAGTAGTGTTGTGGTGCTGGCAGTTGTGCAGTTGTGAGTTCTGATCCCAGCTTTATCACCTAGTATTGGAGAGTTCCTTACATCTTTGAGCCTCCGTTTCCATCATCTGTAAAATGAGGGTAATATAATTTATAATGTTGAGAAATTTAAAAAGTAATATATATGTCTATTACTCATCTGCCTGTAATTCAGGAGCCACAGGAATTATCAAGTGTAGTTTTCTGGTGAAAATTAAACCAACACTCACCAGATTAAATATAGATTTTGGTTTATAATCATTGAAAACTAGAGAAATGTCCTATAGAGAAATAGATCCTCATCCTAAGAGATATATTTTCAATAA
Source organism: Redunca redunca (assembly GCA_006410935.1). Lineage (NCBI taxonomy): Eukaryota > Metazoa > Chordata > Mammalia > Artiodactyla > Bovidae > Redunca > Redunca redunca. Next base: position 142,824 of record SJYQ01002214.1, read on the forward strand.
TTATATCCTATTACCAAGAAGCTGCTTCAGAGTGAGAAAAAAGAAACATTGCCCGAGTATTGAGGAAAGGTCTGGAACTCGCAACTAGGCTTTGGTGTTCTCCTGCTGGATAATTTCATAGCACACCAGCATCAGACAAGGTCACTCTGTGATATGATGGACTGAGACAACCAGTTGTTTTTCAGTTGCTAAGTCGTGTCTGACTCTTTGCAACTTCATGAACTGCAGCACACCAGGCCTCCCTGCCCCTCACTACCTCCCGGAATTTGCTCAAGTTCATGTGCCTTGAGTCGGTGATGCTATCCAACCATGTCATTGATTGAAAGCAAAAGGAGAAGAGGGAGGCAGAGGGTGAGAAGACAACCAGACCACTCCATCATCATGTGTGAACACTCTCAAAATCATGAACATTGTCCAAACCACAACAACACCTAACTTCCTGCTGTCCTGCCTAAAATAAGTGGCTGCTGACTCTTTACCAAGTACAGCATTAAGCTCACTCTTGTTTGTCCTTTCTCTAGATAAGATTTATGAAAAGACCCAATCATAGATTCAAATCTACTTCCTGACTACATTCAATCAAGATCAAGCCTTGTTTCCCTTAAACCCTCCCCCCAAAGTCTCTTAACATGAAGCCTGAATCCAGTAAGTCTTTTTTAACAGTCTCACTGAGATGCCCCATAGTTACCCATGGTGTAATTTCTTCCTGGCTGTGAAAATAATAAATTTAATTTGTTCAACTACAAGTGTGTCTTTAGCTAGAGGACGTTGATCCTGGTACTTCAGCAAATAACTTACCAGTAACTTGCAATTACTGTGTATCCTGTGTTTGTTCATTGGCTGATTTATTTGTTCTACAAACAGTTTTTGAACACCTACTTTGTGCTGGGGCCTCTGCTGGGCACCACAGGGTTTGAGATGGACTGTGTGCTTCTGGCTGTGAAAATGCTTGTGGTGAAAGGAGAACCAGCATGTGTCACATGCTGGCTCTGTGTCAGGCACTGTACTAACTGCTTTACATAGATTGCCTCTTGACCTTAATCACAGTCTCCCGAGGTAAGGATTATTATTGAAGTTCTATAGATGAGAAAACTCAGGCTCAGAGATGTTAAATAAACATAGCTGGAGAACATCAAAAGGATGACTCCACATACTCTTTCTTTTTGATGAGCTATAAAAAGAGAGTACACTTGGTACAGGGGGCTTCCCTGGTGGCTCAGTGGTAAAGAATCTGCCTGCAATGCAGGAGACCTGTGTTTGATCCCTGGGCTGGGAAGATCCCCTGGAGGAGAGCATGGCAACCCACTCCAGTATTCTTGCCTGGAGAATCCCATGGACAGAGGGGCCTGGCGGGCTACAAGCCATAGGGTCAAACAGAGTTGGACACAACTGAAGCAACTAAGCAGCAGCAGCAGCAGCATACTTGGTACAACAAAAATAAAAGCGTTAGTTAAATCTACTAGTTTAAGATAGGAATTCCCAGAAAAACATGTTTTGGATAGTATTTTATTGTATTTTAAATTTATAAAACTGTTATAATGGCCTTGTAGAAAGATCACCTATACATCCTACCTCAAAACCTACTGTTGCCTTTGTAAATTACCTATTGGTCTCTTTTTTAAAAAAATATGCATATCTATAATGTAGAGCTCTGATCACAGAAACAGGTGTTATTAGAGCAAAAAGAAGGTGTTTGACCAGGGCCAGCCTGGAGATCAGGGCCAGGAATGAACATGTGGTAATTCTGCATCATTCAGGTAGAGAAACACGTTCCCTGAGTGAGCTGTCTGCTGTAGTGGACAGGGGAAGGGTTCATGACATCAGGTCTCATGATTTGGAACAAATACCATGGACTCTTCAGCCCCCTTGCTCTGATCCCAGCTTAGTAAGTAACTTCCTAATTTCTTCCCTGATCCTAAGGACACTGAGGGTGGTGATGTATTTCTACTATTTTGGATCTGCCACCTTGTGTACACAACATAAGGGCAAGCCCCTTATCCATTCTCCATGACACTTGTTTCTCCAACAAAAGTAATACTATTTCACATTTCTGCTGTGAGAATCAGATGTGCATATGGAAACATCTGGTCATGCCTCTGAATACAAGTTTTCATTATTATTCCTTGAAAATGGCCCAGTTAAAAATGCCTATTTTCCTGATGTTCCTTAAGAGTGAGCCTAAAGGGGAGAGAATTTCAGGCACTATGTCAAAGCTGGAGGAGAGGCTGAGATTTCAGAAATCATGCCATGAATGTTACTGCCTCATTTTACTCCAAATGAGGTTGGCTTGCCAACAAAGGTCTGTCTAGTCAAGGCTATGGTTTTTCCAGTGGTCATGTATGGATGTGAGAGTTGGACTGTGAAGAAAGCTGAGCACTGAAAAATTGATGCTTTTGAACTGTGGTTTTGGAGAAGACTCTTGAGAGTCCCTTGAACTGCAAGGAGATCCAACCAGTCCATCCTAAAGGAGACCAATCCTGGGTGTTTATTGGAAGGACTGATGCTTAATCTGAAACTCTAATACTTTGGCCACCTCATGCAGAGTTGATTCATTGGAAAAGACCCTAATGCTGGGAGGGATTGAGGGCAGGAGGAGAAGGGGATGACAGAGGATAAGATGATTGAATGTCATCACCGACTCGATGGACATGAGTTTGGGTGAACTCCAGGAGTTAGTGATGGACAGGGAAGCCTGGCGTGCTGCGATTCATGGGGTCGCAAAGAGTGAGACATGACAGAGCGACTGAACCGACTGACTGACTGACATGTGAAATATAACAAAAATACTATCACAACTTTATTGCTGAAAGCTATCTTTTTTATTGACGGAGGATTTACATATATGTCCAGGACTATGAATCTTGTGATATAACTTACTGCTACACATTCCCTTTCTGTTTAGTAAATAATGATTCTATAATGTACCAGTCAGCTTGAGCTGCCCTAACAAAATATCACAGACTTCAAGGCTTACACAGCAGTGTAAAAAAATTCATTTTTTCTCAGTCCTAGAGAAAGTTCAAGGTGAAGATCTGGCTGATTTAGTAGATTCGCTAGAGAAAGAAATGGCAACCCACTCCAGTTTTCTTGCCTGAGAAATCCCATGGACCAAGGAGCCTGGTGTGCTACAGTCTATGGGGTCACCAAAGTGTTGGACATGACTTAATGGCCAAGCAACAACAACAGCAAGAGCTCTTCCTGGTTATGTCCTCACATGGGAGAGAGAGAGGAAAAGAGAGAAAGAGGTAGAGAGAAGGAAATGGAGATGTTTTGTGTCTCTTCTTAAAAGAGCACTAATTCCATCACCAGTGGTTATTCTCATGATCTCATCTAACCTTCAGTTCAGCTCAATTCAGTCGCTCAGTCACGTCTGACTCTTTGCGACCCCATGAATCGCAACACGCCAGGCCTCCCTGTCCATCACTAACTCCTGGAGTTCACTCGGACTCACATCCATCGAGTCCATGATGCCATCCAGCCATCTCATCTTCAGTCGTCCCCTTCTCCTCCTGCCCCCAATCCCTCCCAGCATCAGAGTCTTTTCCAATGAGTCAACTCTTTGCATGAGGTGGCCAAAGTACTGGAATTTCAGCTTTAGCATCATTCCTTCCAAAGAAATCCCAGGGTTGATCTCCTTCAGAATGGACTGGTTGGAGCTCCTTGCAGTCCAAGGGACTCTCAAGAGTCTTCTCCAAAACCACAGCTCAAAAGCATCAATTCTTCGGTGCTCAGCCTTCTTAACAGTCCAACTCTCATATCCATACAAGACCACAGGTAAAACCATAGCCTTGACTAGACGGACCTTAGTTGGCAAAGTAATATCTCTGCTTTTGAATATGCTGTCTAGGTTGGTCATAACTTTTCTTCCAAGGAGTAAGCATCTTTTAATTTCATGGCTGCAGTCACCATCTGCAGTGGTTTTGGAGCCCCCAAAATTAAAGTCTAACCTTAAATACCTCTAAAGCCCCATTTCCAGATACTATCACAGTGCAGGTTAGAAGCATCAGAGATTGTGGACTGGTTTATGTATAGCATGCATTCACAGGGGGTATTGGCAGGAAAAGCTCTGTGAGTTCTCTCTTCCTAAGTCCATGGCACACAAACTGCCATGGGCAGTGATAAGACTACTGGGCAGCAGGTGATGGCATCACTGTCTGACTCAACTCCAGCTTTATTCATGGATTCAGGGCAGGTTCTAGCAGCTACAAAGTAGGCAAAAGGCAAAGAAAATGCTTTCTGAATCCCTCCTACAAAAGTGAAACAGAAAGAAAGTTGCTCAGTTGTGTCTGACTCTTTGTGACCCCATGGACGGTAGCCTGCTAGGCTCCTCTGTTCATGGGATTCTCCAGGCAAGATCACTGCAGTGAGTAGCCATTCCATTTTCCAGGGGGTCTTCCCAATCCAAGGATCAAACCCATGTCTCCCGCCTTGCAGGCAGATTCTTTACCAGCTGAGCCCCTAGGGAAGCTCAAAAATGCTGAAGTGGGTAGTTAATCCCTTCTCCAGGGCATCTTCCTGATCCAGGAATCGAACTGGGGTCTCCTGCATTGCAGGAAGATTCTTTACCAGCTCAGCTATGATGGAAGCCCAGTGATATAATTATTCTGGTCAAACTATAAATCCTATAACTCCTACTTACAAAAGTCACAAATTAAACTTATGTTAGATTTTCTTTTTTAAAACATTAAAATTAATGGTTAAATACACATGAGCACTGCTGCCTGCTACAGAGGTGCAAGGCTTTATTTCAGAGGGCTGAGACTCAAGAGGATTGTGTTGAGGCCACTGTGTATGTGTGTGTGTTTGTATGTGTGTGCTTGTGTTGGGATGGATGAGTGTGCAAAAAATGGTAGGAATAAAGAAAGGAAAATGAAGAGAGATATCTTGAAGGAATAAGTGGAAATAAGATAAACAGTTGTTCCCATGGTTGCTGTTCAGTTGCTCAGTCATGTCCGACTCTTTGCAACCCTATAGAATGGAGCACACTGGGCTTCCCTGTCCTTCACCATCTCCTGGAGTTTGCTCAGACTCATGGCCATTGAGTTGGTGGTGCCATCCAACTATCTCATTCTCTGTCACCCTCTTCTCCTCCTGCCCTCAGTCCTTCCCAGAATCAGGGTCTTTTCCAACAAGTCGGCTCTTCACATCAGATGGCCAAAGTATTGGAGCTTTAGCTTCAGTATCAGTCCTTCCAATGAATAGTCAGGGTTGGTTTCCTTTAGGATTGACTGGTTTAATCTCCTTGCTGCCCAAGGGATTCTTGTTCTTGTCAGTTGCTAAGTCATGTCTGAATCTTTGTTACCCCATAAATGACAATTGATGGGTATTGATCTTAAAATTTCAACGAGAGACAAATGATGGTGGGCATAGGGTTCTGAGGATAATAAAAGAGAACCATCTGTTCCTCAATAGTTATGGGAAGTTCACTTTGAAAACTGCAGATGTTCAGAGTCAGAATTTCTTTAATTTAAAGGGCAAATGTGAGCCAATTAACTTCAATGGACAAATCAGCATTTTACTTATTTTTTTAGCCAAAGCTTAGTCAGTTTCATTATGAGGATTTTTCACTGCTTTATGAAACTCTGATCGCATTTGGCTCTCTCTTCTGTCTCCTTCAGGCTAAACTTCCTGATGAGGTGAAACCCTCTAGATCAATTGGTCAAGCTAGCTTTGGCCTCATGAGGTCTGAATGTCCTTTGGTAACTGCTAACAGGCAGTTCTGGGAAATGGCTCAAGTGTTCAGAAATATATCAATAGGAATGAAAAGCAGTTAAAAGGAAATCTCTATGCTGTCTCCTTAATAGATGCAGTCCTGTTTACTTCATAAGAAGAAATAGGCAGGAGGGAGATAAAGTAAGGTAAGATAAAGAGTTCAGGAGAATAACAGAATCAAGAAATGAACTACAAAGCAGAGTTGGGAAAGCCTCATTACATTGTCCCCCTGCTGCTGCTGCTGCTAAGTCGCTTCAGTCATGTCCGACTCTGTGCAACCCCATAGATGGCAGCCCGCCAAGCTCCCCTGTCCCTGGGATTCTCCAGGCAAGAACACTGGAGTGGGTTGCCTTCTCCAATGCATGAAAGTGAAAAGTGAAAGTGAAGTCACTCAGTCGTGTCCGACTCTTCGTGACCCCATGGACTGCAGCCCACCAGGCTCCTCCGTCCATGGGATTTTCCAGGCAAGAGTACTGGAGTGGGGTGCCATCGCCTTCTCCGACATTGTCCCCCTAGAGGTGGCGATTCTGGTGAAGGGCCATTTGGAACACAAGGGGAGACTATTCCTGAGTCTGGAGAAAATGTAATAAGATGATTGTGCTACAAGGCATAATCAAATCATAATTTGCAGTTCCTGCCTAGGAAAGGAGAAGATGAGAGTGAACCCCACTCCAGTACTCTTGCCTGGAAAATCCCATGGATAGAGGAGCCTGGTAGGCTGCAGTCCATGGGGTCGCTAAGAGTCGGACACTACTGAGTGACCTCACTTTCACTTTCACTTAAGATGATCTGAAAATCAAACACTCGTATTAGAATCATGTGGTTGCTTGTCATATCCTTGATTCCTGGATCTCACCTGAAATTTACTGAAGGAGAAGCTCTGAGGTTAGAGCCTGAGGATACACATTTAAAAAGAAAAAAAAAACAGAAAAACTTCACAAGAGGTTCATATACACAATGAAGTTTGAGAATCACTGGCTTAGAGGCTGAGAAGATCTTTTCTCTTTATCCATTGTCTTAACTTGTGTTTTGAATGATGGGAAGTGACGTGACCCTGCAAAATTCCAGGGCCAACTCAGAAAATCTCTGTAGAACAGAAGCTTGCTTTCTTTGTGTGTCACTGAATGAGCCAGCTGCCAGTGTGGAGAGTTGGTTCAACATGTGGACTGACATCATCTTACCCAATTTGGAATCTGAACAATTATGTAATCAGGTGAGCCCATTACTGATAGTAAATACGACTGGTTCTGGATCTCTGGAGAAGCCAGACACTGACAATTTTATTCTGATCACCTTTTTCTCCTATATTTCCTTGGTTGTAGGTAGGTCTTTGTTTTAGCACATCAAGTATGCAGATGCTAGGATGCGGGAGTATCTCCGTGGGAATAGTTACTACTGTCAGGAAAGTGATCGTGTTTCTAACAGACAAGTCAGGTACTGAGATTACAGGTAGGTATGCATAGCTAGGGTAGAGTAAAGGATGGGGTCTTGGGTCAGTTGGTTTGATTTGAATGCTTCAGGGCATTAATGGAGAAAAGATATTTTAATTAGATGTGTTATTACTTATATATTTACTTTATCTCTTCCTTCACCATATTCTAAGTGGAATTAAAATTACACTGCTTAATGTTGCAAATTTAAATATATATGTAGTTTTAAACCATTTACCAAAATGGTATTTAAATTTCTGGGTATCCACCTGGTCATTTGGGTTTCCCTGATAGCTCAGTTGGTTCTTTACCCAAGATTGGGTAGAGATAAAGAATTGGATTCTTTATCCACCTGCAATGTAGGAGACCCTGGTTCAGTTTCTGAGACAGGAAGATCTGGGTCCGGAAGATCCACTGGAGAAGGGACAGGCTAACCTCTCCAGTATTCTTGGGCTTCCTTTGTAACTCAGCTGGTAAAGAATCCACCTGAAATTCGGAAGACCTGGGTTCGATCCCTGGGTTGGGAAGATGCCCTGGAAAAGGGAAAGAATACCCACTCCAGTATTCTGGCCTAGAGAATTCTATGGACTGTATAGTCCATGGAATCACAAAGAGTCGAACATGACTGAGTGACTTTCACTTACTTGCTTACCTGGTCATTTACTTGTAAACCATTGTCTTAGAATACAATATAATGAAACATTTTTCAATGCACTTTTTTTAAAGGTAGCCTTTTTAAAAATTTTTGTTTATTTGTTTATTTTTGGTTGCCCTGGGCTTGGTTGCTGTGTATGGACTTTAGTTGCAGAACTGAACTAAACAAACTGAAGTCGCTCAGTCATGTCCAGCTCTTTGCGACCCCATGGACTGTAGCCCACCAGACTCCTCTGTCCATAGGATTTCCCAGGCAAGAGTATTGCCGTGGGTTGCCATTTCCTTCTCCAGAGGATCTTCCCCACCCAGGGATCTCACCACGGTCCCCTGCATTGCAGGCAGACACTTTACTGTCTGGGCCCCCAGGGAAGTGAAGTCTTAACCATTGGACCACGAAGGAAGTCCCAGAGAGTGGGGGCTATTCTCAGGTTGTGGTGCATGGAGTTCTCATTGCTGTGACTTCCCTTAATGCTGAGCACAGGCTTTAGGTGTGCTGGCCTCAGTAGTTGGGGCACAGGGGCTCATTAATTGTGGCTCTCAGGCCCTAGAGCCTGCAGACTTCAGTTGGGGGCATGGGCTTAGTTGCTCCACAGCATGGGGAACCTTCCCGGATAAGGAGTTGAAACTCTCTACCCTGCACTGGAAGGTAGATTCTTATTCACTGAGCCACCTGGAAAGTTCTTCAATACACTTTTAAAAGCCTTTTTTATTTTTTATTTTTAGTAGACAAGGATGCTTAAAATTATAAATGCTTCAGGGCATGTGTCTGGGGTAAAATCAGCGCTTGGCCCTTTATCAACCAGTTGGACAAATTACTTAACCTCTCCATCTTGCATTTTTCTCACCTAAAAACTAGAGACTAATAATAGCATCTGCCTTTATGGAATTGTTTGACTTAATAAGTGAATGAATTAACTACATGAATTACTACATGAAAAGTAATGTGCAGCCAGCACACAGTAAAAATTCAATAAATTTCAGCAACTATTATTACTCTTGTTAATTGTCACTGGTACTTGATTTATCATACAACAACTTTTGATCTGGTTTACTGTTCTTTAATTGCACTGCACATACCAAAAGCATAGACTAGTCTTACAGGATCTGATATGCCTTAAGGCTTTTGATGTACCTAACACAGAGTGGGGCTTCTACCCTGATTATTAAATGAATGAATTGAATGGATGTAAGTGTGGAGGAGGTATTTTAGGAAGAGATAACAAAGACTCTCTGGCCTCTTTATGCCATAGATGTGTGAAGTGAAGTGAAAGCCATTCAGTCAAGTGCGATTCTTTGCCACTCTATGGACTATACATTCCATGGAATTCTCCAAGGCAGAATACTGGAGTGGGTAGCCTGTTCCTTTCTCCAGGGGATCTTCCCAACCCAGGGATCAAACACGGGCTTCCCACATTGTAAGAGGATTTTTTTGCCAGCTGATTCTTTAGCAGCCACCAGGGAAGCCATAGACGTGTATCCTGCTGGAAAGTTTGTGGAGGAAACGGAGCTGAGCCCAGGCTGTGTCATGATATTTCCAGAGGACTGAGGGCACAGCTGTACATTTGGGGACAACTTTCAGCATTAGTATGGCAGGCTTTTTTTTATTCCTCATGTCTTGACCTACAATTTGAAGTTCAACTGACCTTCATGCACAAAATCCTAGTAATGAATTCAACTCATTTTTGAACAGAAGGTGATAAAAATAATACTGCGCATCAGGAAAGTGGATGAATTAATGAAGTAATTAACCTTAGTCAGCATGCTATGTGACCCTGCTCCAAAGAACTGATAACAAAACAAGGAAAAATGCCTGGACCGAGAAACAGGTTTCTGATCAGTGGGAAAAGGAGAGGATACTTGAAAGCCATGCTTCAAGGATAGTGATAAATAAAAGCTTTATGAGGCTGGTCCTCAGGGACTATCCCCATAGAAGGGATGTGGGCTGAAATCTGGGCTAGTGACAAACAGGGCATTGCAAGGGCAATTTTGTTGGAGAAAAAAGTAGCAATTTCTTTTTCTCTTTCTTCCCTCCTTCCTTCCTTCCTTCCTTCTCTCTTTCTCCTTCATCTTCTTCTCTTCAGTTTCTCTGCTTATTCCTGCCTCAACACTTTAATTACCTTCCATTACTGGAGTCTCCTTGAGTCATCATCCGGTATGTGGTTGCCTTTCCCCTGGTCTCCACACCTCAATAGAGTCTCCCTTAGAGTTAATGTCATTTAGGAAAGATTCAAAGATCTAGGTAGTCCAGGTAGGACCCTCCCTTGACAGACATACCTCCACCAACACATGTGAAGACAGAACCTCAGATCTCTGTGTGCTTGTGGTCAGACCTCTGTCTTTTCTTCCTGCTCAGTAGTCCCTGTTTCACCTCTGTTATCTTCCTTGATGGCATCAGCATGTGTCTTGAGTTCCTTTGAATGACGCGGGCAGAACCTATGACCTGGAGGAGATTTACTGTCTAACGTAGCCAATGGTATTAGAATCGGAACTAGCTGAATCCGCTTGACATCTTTCACTCATTCCTGTGAACATGCAACAATATATGTTGAGCTTCTGTGACCCACAGGACCTAGTTGGTACTGTGTAAGATGCTGGGTATTTGAATAGGGTCTCTGGAGGCCTATGATGTGCTCAAAGAAGACAGGTATGGGAAAAAAAGAAAGCCGTTATGGTGACTTTCCTGCTGAGCTAGAACTCTCTTCAGGTTATAGTAGGGGCACAAAAGAGAGGCCGATATATTCTACTAGGGACAGGAAGGTAAAAAAAGAGCCTCACAGTCAAGGTTGACATCCTGAAAAGCAAAAGTATTTGCCAGGTAGATAAGAAAGCACAGACATTCAGATCAGCAAAAGATGTTCGGCTTGTCAACCACAAATTGGCACTTGCCACGGATGCTTGCCATCTATCTCTACAAGGATTAATGTGCTGCTGAAGCTGCTGACCTCCAACACCCTCTGAAGGAGTTCAATGTGGAGAGCAGCACAGAGGCACTGTGTGCTCTGAGAAACTGGCAGGACAGGTCTTTAGATAGTTAGATATTCTCAGGAGCTGATTTTAGAGCCCAATTCTTGTATCTCCTCACATCTTGAAAAACAGTAACATCCTTCATGATGATGATTGTTTCTTGTGACTAGCAGAAGCTTCACGGGAACAGCAGAAATTTTCTACAGAAAAATATGTGCTTGATTGCATGTGTTCCCTCTTTACCAAAATCACATATATACTTCCCTTCCCCACTACCTCTTTGGAGCACTCTCTTGGAGCTATCTGAAGTGCTGTCTCCTGAGCTGCAATCCTCATATTGCCCCCAATAAAACTTAACTCACAACTTTCACATTGTGCTTTTTTTTTTTTTTTAAGTTGACAAGCTTTTGGCCAGGAAGCTGCATTTATTCAAATACTTCATTGGAACTGCAGCATGGGGAGGCACCCTTCAGAGAGCAGGGCTGAAAGAATAAGAGGCCAGTCAGATGGCCAGCTATTTATATGGTGGCCGAGGAGTCTGAACTGACCCCCAGCCATGGGGAAGTATTGAAGGGAATCCAGCAGGGTGGCAACACATTTATCCATGTGTCCAGTCTATGCTTCCCTGGTGGCTCAGCTGGTGAAGAATCTGCCTGCCGTGCGGGAGACCTGGGTTCGATCCCTGGGTTGGGGAGATTCCCTGGAGAAGGGAATGGCTAACCACTCCAGTTTTCTGGCCTGGAGAATTCCATGGACTGTACAGTCCATGGAGTTGCAAAGAGTTGGACACGACTGACTGAGTGACTTTCACTTTTACCAAATAAGGTTATTTCATGCCAAGCATAGTTCCAGGAATTAGGGTCATATCAAGCTATGGTTTTTCCAGTAGTCATGTTTGGATGTGAGAGTTGGACAGTGGAGAAAGCTGAGGTGCCGAAGAATTGATTCTTTTGAACTGTGGTGTTGGAGAAGACTCTTGAGAGTCCCTTGGGCTGCAAGAAGATCCAATCAGTCCATCCTCAAGGAGATCAGCCCTGGGTGTTCATTGGAAGGAATGATGCTGAAGCTGAAACTCCAATACTTTGGCCACCTCATGCGAAGAGTTGACTCATTGGGAAAGACCCTAATGCTGGGAAGGATTGAGGGCAGGAGGGGAAGGGGACAACAGAGGATGAGATGGCTGGATGGCATCACCGACTTGATGGATATGGGTTTGGGTAGACTCCAGGAGTTGGTGATGGACAGGGAGGCCTGGCGTGCTGCAATTCATGGGTTCGAAAAGAGCTGGACACGATTGAGTGACTGAACTGAACTGAACAATGTACAAGAGACACAGATCTTTGTCCTGGACTTTCTTGGTGGTGCAGTGGATAGGAATCTGCTTGCCGGTGCAGGGGGCATGGGTTCAATCCCTGGTACAGAAAGATTCCACATGCTGCAGAGTAACTAAGCCGGTGCACCACAACTTCTGAGCCTGCGTGCAGCAGCTGCTGAGCCTACATGCGCTAGAGCCCGTGCTCCACAAGAGAAGTTGCCGCAGTTAGAAGCCCTTGCACTGCAGCAAAGAGTAGCCCCCACTTACTGCAACTTGAGAAAGACCTCAAAGCAACAAAGACCGAGTGCAACAAACAATTAATTAATTTGAAAAAGAATGGCTGGAATCTTAAAAAAAAAAACAACCAACAACTGGAATTTACTTTCCACTGATGGGAAACAATATATATTATGATTAAGTTACTCAATATAGTATGTTGATAGGCCAAATGTGCCATGTAAAAATATACTGCAGATTAAGGGTGGCCTTGGGAGGAGGAGGAAGAGATACAATTTGAAAGAGGGTGATCAGAGATCTGAAGGAGTCAAGGAGTGAATAATGCATTGTGTGGGGAGAAGGAAGATGCCTCAGGCAGAAGGAAGCTCTGGTCTGAAGACCAGAGGGTGGGAACAGACAAGGTCAGTATGCAGAATCTGGAAGAGGCCTGAGGGCTGGAGTTAAATCAAGTAGGAGGACTGGCAAGGGCAACCCACTCCAGTACTGTTGCCTAGAAAATCCCATGGACAGATGAGCCTGGAAGGCTGCAGTCCATGGGGTCGCTAAGAGTTGGGCACGACTGAGCAACTTCACTTTCACTTTTCACTTTCATGCATTGGAGAAGGAAATGGCAACCCACTCCAGTATTCTTGCCTGGAGAATCCCAGCGACAGAGGAGCCTAGTGGGCTGTGGTCTATGGGGTCGCACAGAGTCAGACATGACTGAGGTGACTTAGAAGAAGAAGGAGGACAGGATGAGGTCAAGAAAGTAATGGAAAGGGGACTTGGGGCTGAGCAGGACTCTACAGACCTTTTAAGGACTTTGGTTTATATTGTAGAGAGATGAACAGCCATTAGGGAGAGAGAGATAAAGAGAGAGAAACAGAGGAGTAATCGATCTGACACATCATTTTAAAAGTAGTCATTCAGCTACTGAGCTCAGCACAAACTGTCCAGAGTAGAAGCAGAAAAGCCAGTGAGGAGGCTCTTACAATAATCTAAGCAAGAAATGACGGTGGTTTGAACCAGAGTTGTAGCAATAGAAGAAATAAGAAATGTAGATTCTGGATATATTCAGATTTTCACTGTGGAATTACCAGTCTTGCCATATAGAGGGTAAATTTTTAGTTAACATTTACTGAGTGCTTAACTGTGTGCCAGATAGTAGTCCAAACACTTTCTATGTATCTACTCATTTATTCGGAGAAGGTAATGGCGCCCCACTCTAGTCCTCTTGCCTGGAAATCCCCATGGATGGAGGAGCCTGGTAGGCTGCAGTCCATGGGGTTGTGAAGAGTTGGACAAGACTGAGCGACTTCACTTTCACTTTCACTTTCATGCATTGGAGAAGGAAATGGCAACCCGCTCCAGTGTTCTTGCCTGGAGAATCCCAGGGACGGGGGAGCCTGGCGGGCTGCCGTCTATGGGGTCGCACAGAGTCGGACACGACTGAAGTGACTTAGCAGCAGCAGCAGTACTCATTTATTTCCCACAACAATCCAATTGAAAGAGGAATCATTATTATTCTCCACTTTACACATGAGGGAACTGAAGCAGAGAAATAATATTGGAGTTGGGAAAATCAGAAGCTTATTCCAGGCATGAGATGATAAGGGTCCGAGTTAATGCAATAGTATTGGAAATGAAGCAGAAAATCAGGCGGTGAAGTGGCAGGGCAGAGAAGATAATATTTTCCATCTTTAGTTATTTTATTTCCTTCTTTCTGAGCTGGGCACTGCATAAGTGGCCATTAAGATGGTGCAGGGAGCTTGAGTCTCTTCTCCAGGCAGAAATGTTTTTGATAATGTTTTCTTTATAAAGCTCCAAGAGACACTGTTTTTTTTTTTCAGAGCTATCATTTTGATTCATGGAGGAAAGTCTTTCAGACAATAATAAAGGATATAGTTGAAAATAATTGCCATGAAAATATATCCTTAGACCAAGAGAGATGGTGAAAATATAAAACTTGAGAGGGTTGAGGGGGGGTTTGTATAATAAATGTTTTAGCTTCTTTGCCTCAGCATCTTCTGCTAGGTAAATTTCTAAAGTAGGGGCATAATTTTGATCTTACCTGTGGGATGACAGGCAATGACATTTGCAAGTTTGAAATTACTTGAAATACGTTTTATTAATGAAGTTGTCAGCAATAGGGTGGCAGAAGGATCCAGTGTACTAGATTATCTATTGGATTCAGTTGTAAAAGACCTTGATTCTAGTTCTAATGCTGAAGCTTGCTTTATAAAACCTCTTTATATCTTATTTATAAACAAAGGCTATAAGAGACAGCTTAGAATGGATGCTTCCAAGGCTTTTTGAGGATGAAGGAGGTACATGACGAAAGATACTTCATAAAAATATAAAATCTTAAATTAGGAACATTTGAAGGGAGAACGTTAAGGTTATTTACTCACTCTAGGGAATTTTTCTTTTGAATTTGCCATTTTGACACTTTACCCAAAGAAAGGGATACAGCGGTTAGAAGTTATTATGATTTACAAATGTCATTTGTCATCACAGCTGGAAGTCTCCATAACAGCTTTTCAGTCTAGACTACATTGCAAGTCTTAGATGTCATCTTCTTGGGCATCACCTGTAGTTAAAAAGAATCTTTCCTTTAGATTTCTTTGTTCATGGGAATATTTACTCTATTTAAATGCAATTTTATGTTATACCCCTAAATTAAATCTCCATTTTGTGCCTCTGGGAGTACATTAAAAAAATATAATCTAGATAGCCTAAAGATGGTGATGTGAACTGTGTCAAAATGTAACCTTCTGCAACTTACATTTAAATTCTTTGATAACTGACACATCTTGTACTTGTTGATAGGCTAAGAAAGCAGAAATTGTTAAACTGTATCATCTGTGAGATCAATCAACCATGATTTGTAATAAGTACATTTTACTACTTATTTCTTATTTCTTTGGCAGTTGGTGATCACATAAATATTATGGGCCATAAGCTAAAAGTACTAGTTTTACATTAAATTTTAAATTAAGTTACAATTTAAATTTAGAAGATAGTCTAGCGTAAGTAGAATTCATAGACATTTGTATGTTAATTAGTTTTCAAAATTATTTTTTAAGTGTCTAGTTTCATGGCAGATTTGAGCAGAAATGGTTTCTTAGCGTCCATCTGGTCACTTTAAAAGAGTATTGAAGGAAGAAAACTTACAGTGTTGTATTAGCATTTTATGGTTGAAAAGGCCCATTTAAAGTCATCTAGCCTTAGCATCTGAGCATCTCCAGGTTAGGAATGAGATGAAATTATTTGAATTGCCTCTGCAGTTCATAGTATGTGTATTTCCAGTGCCAAGGAACTTATTGCTTCCTGAGGAAATCTATTCTCTCTTTAGAATTTTAGACAGATATTCTTTATATTGAATCCAAATTCATCTCCCTCTAACCCTTAGGTCCTTGTTGCAACCCCTGGGACTAAGCTGTATGAATATAATTCATTTTCTATGTGACAAATATTTGAAATATTTGAAAAAATATTTGAAAAAATCCATCATACAAGCCACCTTCCCACCCTCCCTTCTTGCCTCTGTCCTCTCTGCTTAAAGCTAAACAACCCAGAAAGAACTGCTATTTGTGAAACAGAGGCAAGAACCCTCACCAGTCTGATTAAGTTTAGCAACTTATCATTGAGGAGATACACATTCTTCCCTTTGAGGAACACTAAAAATATATTTCCTTATCTCCATTCTTTTGGAATTGATTTCACCTAGAATTCTAATAGCTCCTCTTCCTCCCCAGTGTCTTGGAATATAACTCATATGAATCAAAACACTTGAATTCATCAAAGGATTTGCAAACTCTCAAAATGTCTACATTCATCTTGGGCTTCTTATTTTTATATTTTTGTTTTATTGTAGTAAGAACACAATTTGAAATCCAGCCTCATCTTAACACAATTGTTAGTGTCCTTGATGTTATTGTTGATGATGGGTTCAATGGACAGCAGGTCTGTAGCATTTATTCATCTTGTTTAACTGACACTTCATGCCAGTTGATTAGTAACTCCTCTTTTCTCTGTCTGCCCAGCTCCTGGAAACCACTGCTCCACACTTTGACTCTATGAATCTGACTACTTTAGGTACCTTATGTAATGAAATCATGTAATATTTTTCCTCCTGGGACTGGCTTATTTCACTTAGTATAATGTCTTCCAGATTCATCCCTGGTGAGGCATATTGCAGGATTCACCTGCTAACTAGCTGTTATAACAAAAAAGATAACAGTTTTTGTGAGGATGGGGAGAGATTAGAACTTCTTGCTCACTGCTGATGGAAATGTAAAATAGGGCAGTTACTATGGAAGGCAATACGAAGTTTCTTCAAAAAGTTAAAAATAGAACTACCATATGAATTATCAATCCTGCTTTAGGTATTTATCTCCCAAAACTGAAATCAGGATCTTGAAAAGACATTGGCACTCCTATCATGTTCATTGCTTAACTATTCATGGTAGCCGAGATGTGGAAGCAACCTAAATGTCCATACACAAATGGATGGATAAAGAAAATGTGGTATGTACGTATAATAAAATACTAGTTAGCCTTAAAAAAGAAAAAAAATTGTGAATGTTGATATCTCTTCAGATGCTCTTTTAAAAAAAAATCTGCTTGGTGGAAGAAAATTAAATACCAATAAAAGTGAAAAAAAAAACAACAAAAAACATGTGTGTGTGTATGTTGCACCATATTGAACAATTGGCCGTGCCCCTCTTTGAAATTTTCATTATGAACACAATGAGAGCTCTGTGGTCCCAAGTCACTTTCACACATCTCAGCCTCTTCAGAGGCTATTTTCATAGCTCTGTGACAGTCACTCTTGTCTGCACGTGAATATGTGCCTTCCTCTCCAGATTTTAGATTAATTTTAACTGAAATTGTTAATAATTACATAATAGGAATTGCTTTTTTGAGAGCTTTTAACTCTGTTGAAACACTCGTCCCTTTTAGCTTCTCAAGCCCTCTTCCCATGACTGTTTTCCTCTGAGTTGCATTTGGAAGCCTGCCTTCTTTCAATTGATGTCATGTAGCTGATGCTAGTCTTCCCTTGAGTGGCTATAACTAATTCTAGGGTTGCATAGTCATTTTTCTCCTATGTTTTATTTTGCTCTTAACTTTATAGTCAATTGTACCTTGTGAATTAGAATTACATCCAATTCAGCAAATTCCCCATCTTTTTCTCTATATTTTGAAAAGATGCCATATTTCAGGAAGTCAAGTGAAGAACTCACTAGACACACTGTCTTTCCCAAATGAGACTTCCAGCAGGTAGCTAGAGGATTGACTCACTCTCCACAAGTATTTGAGCTACTCAAAGTCAGAGGCAATGATTTACTACTACTAGGTCACTGGGTGTGAAGAGTGTATTCACTCTTATACAGCATCAGTTCAGTTCAGTTCAGTTCAGTCGCTCAGTCGTGTCCGACTCTTTGTGACTCCATTAATCACAGCATGCCAGGCGTCCCTGTCCATCACCAACTCCCGGAGTTCACTCAGACTCACATCCATTGAGTCATTGATGCCATCCAGCCATCTCATCCTGGGTCGTCCCCTTCTCCTCCTGCCCCCAATCCCTCCCAGCGTCAGAGTCTTTTCCAATGAGTCAACTCTTTGCATTAGGTGGCCAAAGTACTGGAGTTTCAGCTTTAGCATCATTCTTTCCAAAGAAACACCAGGGTTGATCTCCTTCAGAATGGACTGGTTGGATCTCCTTGCAGTCCAAGGGACTCTCAAGAGTCTTCTCCAACACCACAGTTCAAAAGCATCAATTCTTTGGCGCTCAGCCTTCTTCACAGTCCAACTCTCACATCCATACATGACTACTGGAAAAACCATAGCCTTGACTAGAGGGGACCTTAGTTGGCAGAGTAATGTCTCTGCTTTTATAGCTCTGCCTTATATCAGCTTTGTGACTTTGGGCAACTTATTTTACTTTGGTGTTTTAATGTTCTCACTGTGAAATGAGAATAGCAAAAGTACATAATTCACAGTATATTTGATGAGCATTTGAAAAGTGGTTGTTCAGTCACTCAGTCTTGTCCAGCTCTTTGCATCCCCCTGGACTGCAACACTCCAGGCTTCCCTGTCCTTCACTATCTCTTGGAGTTTGATCAAACTCATGTCCATTGAGTCGATGATGCCACCTAACCCCCTCATCCTCTGTAGCCCTCTTTTCCTCCTGCCTTCAATCTTTCCCAGGGTCTTTTTCAAAGAGTTGGCTCTTCCCATCAGGTGGCCAAAGTATTGGAGCTTCAGCATCAGTCCTTCCAAGGTATATTCAGGGTTGATTTCCTTTAGAATTGATTGATTTGATCTGCTTGCTGTCCAAGGGACTCTCAGGAATCTTTTCCAGTACCACAATTTAAAAGCGTCAACTCTTTGGCACCCTTCTTTCTTTATCGTTCAGCTCTCACATCTGTACATGACTACTGGAAAAACCATAGCTTTGACTATATGGACATTTGTCGACAAAGTGATGTTTCTGCTTTTTAATACCCTGTCTAATTTTGTCATAACTTTTCTTCCAAGGAGCAAGTGTCTTTAGATTTCATGGCTGCAGTCACCATCCACAGTCACTTTGGAGCCCAAGAAAAGAAAATACTGCTTCTACTTTTCCCCCTTCTATCTGCCATGAGGTGATGGGACAGGACGTCATGATTTTAGTTTTTTGAATGCTGAATTTTAAGCCAGCTGTTTCACTTTCATCTTTCAACCTCATCAAAGAAGTTCTTTAGTTCCTCTCTGCTTGCTTCTATTAGAGTTGTGTGTTAGTCTCTCAGTCATGTCTGACTTATGTGACCCATGGACTGAGGCCAGGCTCCTCTGTCCATGGAATTCTCCAGGCAAGAATATTGGGGTGGGTTGCCATTCCCTTCTCCAAATTAGAGTGGTATCATCTGCATACCAGAGAAGGCAGTGGCACCCCACTCCAGTACTCTTGCCTGGAAAATCCCATGGACGGAAGAGCCTGGAAGGCTGCAGTCCATGGTGTTGCTGAGGGTTGGACATGACTGAGTGACTTCACTTTCCCTTTTCACTTTCCAGCATTGGAGAAGGAAATGGCAACCCACTCCAGTGTTCTTGCCTGGAGAATCCCAGGGACAGGGGAGCCTGGTGGGCTGCTGTCTATGGGGTCGCACAGAGTTGGACACAACTGATGTGACTTAGCAGCAGCAGCATCATCTGCATACCTGAGGTTTTTGATATTTCTCCTGGCAATCTTGATTCCAGTTTGTGATTCACCTAGTCCAGCATTTTGCATGATGTACTCTGAATATAAGTTAAATAAACAGGGTGACAATATAACAGTCTTGACACACTCTTTCACCTATTTTGGTATCCTATGGATTGTAGCCCAGCAGGCTCCTCTGTCCATGGCATTATCTAGGCAAGAATACTGGAATGGGTTGCCATGGCCTCCTCTAGGGCATATTCCTGACCCAGGGATCAAACCCATGTTTATTATGGCCCTTGCAATGGCAGGTGCTTTCTTTACCACTAGACAACCTCACCTGTCATTTAAAAAGTTGGTGCATGTAAAGTGCTGAAAATAGTACCTGCCACACAATAAGCATCAATACTTATTGTTATTTTTTGTTATTATTACTTTTTTTTGTTATTATTACTCTGGCAGTGGGTTGATAAACTCATGTAAACTTAGCTGAAAAAATTCCTCCCCTCCCTGTGAGGGGGACTTATAGCAGGGAGGATTTAGGAATATTCACTTTGTCCACAAAAAGTGTGTCCACAATAGGGTGAAATGTGCTATAAGAAAAATGTCCTCACATTAGTTGTGTTCATTTGGGTAATACCAGCACCTCCTAATACAATACATGGTGCAAGGTAAGGTATTCAATGTTTGATGAACTAGAAGATAGGAACAAGAGTGGAAAAAAATTGTGTGTGTGTAGAGGGACAGTTCTGCCACTGTATGGCTCAGGAGAATGTTCTCTATCTGGCAAGTTATTTGCAAACTTTCCCACAGTAATGTTACTTCTATTTCTTTATCCCACTTCCTTCTTTTTTACCCCCGATACTTTCCACTATGCCTCGTAATGTCTGCCTTTAGGACTTGAGATTCCCACAGATGTGTTTCCACATTCTCTCCTAATAACTCTGCTTCTAATATTCTGTTCCAATGATTGCTACAAGGCACCAAATCCTGGGGTAAGTTTGAAGCTACCAAATGAAAGAAGGTCAGAGGGGACTAAGGGAGTTCCAGAGGCACAAATAGTCCCCCAGTTCACGGAACTTTAGGCTCACTGTTACTTTCCTAGTGAGTAATTTTAGGCTCAGTGCTCTTTCCTTCCCTCTGCTGGGACTATGTAAGAGAGGGTTAGTGAAGGAAGCCAGTTCTTACTCTTCTCCCCTATGTAACCAATACATAGATTGCAAAATAACATAACTCTAATACATTGAATAATTTCTAATATGCCAAATTTTTGCCTTAGAGATATATATCATTGTGCCTCATAAAAACTATGTTAGTCATTACCATCACATTTTATATAGATTACAAAACTTCAAATGAGTAATCTGTGATCCAGGCATTCAGTGACAGACTCCCATATGAACAGACTAAACAAACTCCAAAACCAATTGTACAGAGTATTCCACTCTTTTGTCCCACATAGAAGAGTGTCAACCCTAATGGGAAAATATAACTATGTAGGAAGGGATGAAGCCACTGTGCCAGGTGTATTAGGGAGGGTTGTTTAAGACCTGGCCATATTACAGCATTAAAATTATGCCTCTTAAGTGCTTGCCTACTTAGTCTACAACTAGGGTCTGTACAAAAGCATAGATTTTTTTTTTAAGCAGAAGTATGTTTTTCAAGTGTTTATGAATATGGTCAGAGGAAAACCTCGTAACAGAGAGCTGAAACCGATATCACAGAGACGATTATATTTGAGATTTATGTGGTGCTGGAGAAGACTCTTGAGAGTCCCTTGGACTGCAAGGAGGTCCAACCAGTCCATCCTAAAGGAGATCAGTCCTGGGTGTTCATTGGAAGGACTGATGTTGAAGCTGAAACTCCAATACTTTGGCCACCTGATGAGAAGAACTGACTCATTTGAAAAGACNGTGGCCTCAATCAAGTTACTTGACTTCCACTCATTAATCTCTAAAACAGTCTGAAAATTTTCTTCCTCTGAGGTTCTGAAAATCAGTTGAGATAATGGAGCACAATCTCTGTCTGGAGTTAGAATAAGTGAAGAACATGAAAAATATTTTTATAAGACAGTACTTGACAAAACCCAGAGTTAAAATGTAAATATATCATGATTAACGTTAAGAGTCATGAACACGGTAAACTGTATTTGTTTAGCATGGTTCCACCTTGGAACACAGATATACTGAGGACAGAAGCTGTTGATTTTTGATAGTATTCTTGAGGGTTGGTGAAGGTAGGACAAATAAGCCCCATGAGTTATTTGACATGAGGTCTTGTCAGGAGACCCCCCTTGCATCTCTGGAACCCCTAAAGGAGACACACAGATTTCAACAACTTCACCTGTGGGATATTGCACTTTGGTGAAGGCAGGCCTACCTTGGCATGGTTAGTCACTAATATACTTCATTAAACAGGATCACCCCTAAGGTAAAACTGAATGGTAGAGAGAAGAAATCTAGGATTACCATCAATAGTTAAAAAAAAAAAAAAGGAACCGAACTGGTATCCTACAGAAACATGATTCTTACAGAAAAGGAACAGACACTCCATAAAAAGCATATCTTGTCCCATTAAAGATGATATTGATTTGTTGTCATTTAGTTGCTACATCATGTCCAACTCTTTTGAGATCCCATGGACTGTAGCCCACCAGGATCCTCTGTCCTTGGGATTTCCCAGGCAAGAATACTGGAGTGGATTTCGTTTCTTTCTCCAGGGGATCTTCCTGACCCAGGGATCAAACCCAGACCTTCTACACTAGCAGACGAGTTATTTACCACTGAGCCATGTGGGAAACCCATACTTAAAGCCAAATCAGATGTTAGTTCAGTAATGATAGTAGGACACAATTCAAATATTTTTTAAAGGGCTAATATGAACTGCCATATGACCCAGCAATCCCACTACTGGGCATACACACCAAGGAAACCAGAATTGAAAGAGACACGTGTACCCCAATGTTCATCGAAGCACTGTTTACAAAAACTAGGACACGGAAGCAACCTAGATGTGCATCAGCAGATGAATGGATAAGAAAGCTGTGGTACATATACACAATGGAATATTACTCAGCTATTAAAAAAACCACATTTGAATCAGTTCTAATGAGGTGGAAGAAACTGGAGCCTATTATACAGAGTGAAATAAGTCAGAAAGAAAAACACCAATACAGTATACTAATGCTTATATATGTGCCAGGAGCCAGCATGAGGAACTCCGCCCTTGGCAAAGGTCATGAGGAAGGAGGCTCGGCATTTTGCAAAGGCAAGATTGAGCCTCAGGAGAAACCTTGTTCCCGAGCATCCACCCCCAAAACCAGAGTCTGTTTTATGGTCTCACCTACACCTCTGACTTTATGGGGGGCTCTCCCCCATCGCCATTTCTCTTGGAGAAGGAGTTAACTTGCAGCTCCAGTTAATAAAAATTCCTGGGTGTGACAAGAGTGTTTCAACTTACAAACTCCTCTGAAGTTTCTCTAGCCTGCCTGAGCGGGTTTGTCCGGCCACATGTGATGTTTACAGCCTCCCAACTGAGAGGCACAAGATGCTTTAAAACTTTCTAAATACAGACTTTTTTTGAGAAGTTAGAAAATTATTAGTATAGTATAGTGGGTTGATTAGAAATTATATTGGTGAAGGGTTTTTCATTTGTTGAGCCAATATTTGCTGCTAAATCTCCATATTCCCTGCCTTTATAAAGAATATAACTAGCATATAGGAAAAATAAGTATTAACCTTTAAGATTAATCATGTTAAACCTTAAGCTAAGTAAATTCTTTTCTTGATTGTAACCCACTACACCCTCACCGTATAGGAATGCAACTTTATTTGGAGGATGGCGCCTGGTTTAAGAAAAAATCACCCCTGGAGAAAATAAGTTTTCTGGTTGACTGACCGTTATCAGAAAGGGCCATAAAATGTCAGCAGGCCTCATAGCCAGAAGATGATGTAAAACCCCTAAGACCTTTGCATAATTTTATATGAAGCACCTGATTGTGACAAGCGTCAGGTCTGCTGACCCCCATGTGACTCTGTATACATCCCTATGTATATAAGCAAACCTGAAAAATAAAGAAATCAGATCAGTTTCTGGAAAGACTGATTCTCCTCTGTCGTTCTTTTTTTCCTCTTCTGGCTGAATTCCCATCTGGAGCGTGGGTACTCACCACATCTACTTACTTGCCCTGGCTTCTAAGATCCGTGACAGAGGGAGCCCAAGGCGGGGCATCCTCCGATATTCAAACGGGCACTGGTGGCCCAACGTAGATGGTGCAAATTCCTTGTCTTGGAGTTTTATTGGTATCCCATGTAAACCAAGTTATTCAGCCTCTTTTTCTCCACTAATATTTCCTACTATACTATCCGTTTCTAATCTCTCTATATATCTGTAATTAAATACGTTTTTTCCTAGGATGCTGATTCCGTCTCCCCTTCGAATTACCCTGGATCCACTGGGGCTGGACCCCGGCATATATAGAATTTAGAAAGATGGAAACGATGACCCTATATGCGAGACAGCAAAAGAGACACAGATGTAAAGAACAGACTTTTGGAATCTGTGGGAGAAGGCAAGGGTGGGATGATTTGAGAGAACAGCATTGAATCATGTATATTACCATATGTGAAACAGATCGCCAGTCCAGGTTCGATGCATGAGACAGGACACTCAGGGCTGGTGCACTGGGATGATGCTGAGGGATGGGATGGGGAGGGAGGTGGGGGGGTGTTAGGATGGGGAACACATGTACACCCATGGCTGATTCATGTCAATGTATGGCAAAAACCACCACAATATTGTAAAGTAATTAGCCTCCAATTAAAATAAATACATTGATTTACAAAAAAAAGGGCTAATATGTATTAAAATATGGTAGCCTTTTTCTTCTTTATGGCTTCTTTAATTACTCTTTTTTAATTGGGTATATCTAAGATGCATTGCATGAATGACGCTGTGAGATACTCCACTCCAAACTGATGCTATTTCACACAGAGACAGTCATGATCACTAACTGACTATACAAAAGCTCAGAGAACCCTTGAAAGAGCACAGAATTGCTTTTCCATTTTAGGAAAAATTTAGTAGGATTGTGGAATATTTTTTGCTAAATCAGTATCAAATCCACACCTCACATCATATGAAAACAGCACCCATTCTAAAAACATAGGCTTGGATCAGGCAGCCTTTATGTATTTGATTGACTACTCTTTTCAAGACTGGACCAACACAAATAGAACTTCATGAACAAAACTCACTTTTTCATAATGCAAAATATCTCATAGAGTTTTTTGCTTTGATAATTTGTTGAAATCATAATATTTTCTAATTGGATTAAATAAAATATACTATTATTTTAATTTCATCTAAGTAAACAAATTCTTATTTCTTGCATATCTTTTTATGTAAATGTGTATGGAAGTCTTATCAAATTCTTTTTCTCTTTCATGATATAATCTTTCTTGCATTAATCAGTTAATGTGCTGTTACATGGACAGAGTTCTCTAAGGGTCAGCCATCCTTACTCTTGAATGACTCAACACCACATAATCATATGTTTTTAAGCTATAACACAGGATTGGTCCAATACTATTTGACTTACATCTAAATGGCTGCTAGTTGATATTACTAGTGTGTAACGTTTCCCTCTTTCTCTGTCCTTCCTGGGTATTGGTGTGACGGTAACACTAGCCCAATACAATGAAAAGCTAGCCTGACAAATCTTATGAATAGATATTTTGCTCAAAATAAAATTTCTTAAGTGATCATAGAGTCATTAATACTTTCTAATTTTACTTGTATCAGTTTTGATAATGTAAACTCTTGTAGTTAGTATTTATTTTCTTCTACATTATTTAAGTGACTTGTCCTTTCAAGAAATAGCTAATATCTTATAACAAATCATAATGGAAAATAATTTATGTAAAAATAATGTGTATTTATGTATAACTGAATCAATTTGCTGTACAGCAGTAATTAACACATTGTAAATCAGTTATGCTACAATATAATAAAATATAAGGTTAAATANGTTCCTTTTTTAGTATGTGACTTTTTGCTAGAAAAATTTTTCTCTTTAACATCTTCTATGAATAACAATTGGACTAAACTTTCAAATTCTTTAGTTTTTGTTATTTTTCAATTGTATTTTTTAATATGTGTCATTAAATCTTCATTGATCGTAATGTTGTGTACTTAAAATTCCTACCATGTAAGATATCTTCGGGAGGACTGAAGCTGTAGCTCAAATAGTTTGACTGATGCAAACAGCCAGCTCATTGGGAAAGCCCCTGATGCTGGGAAAGACTGAAGGCAAAAGAAGAGGGTAGCACGGGATGAGATGGTTGGATGGCATCGCTGACTCAATGGACATGAGTCTGAGCAAACTCTGGGAGAAAGTGTAGGACAGGGAGGCCTGGCCTGCTGCAGTCCACGAGGCTGCAAAGAGTCAGACATGATTTGGAGCCTGAACAACAACAACAGTATCTTAGTAAACTCCTTTTACTTATAATAATATCACTGTGGTTAGAGGTGTGGTAAATATTTTTATTATATGCTTAAACAATACCATCTTCACAAAGGTTCCCTGGCCTCATTTCATCTTTATATTTCAGACAAACATTCTAATTCCCAGACTTGGTCATTATTGTATTTGCTATTATCTTATTAAGTCAGTGTCTAACATTGCCTTAATTTTTTTAATTGGTAGAGTGATTTGATTCCAACTTTTTTACTAATATTAATATTGCATAATAATGTTTATATACAGCAATGGAAAAATCTACTATGTTTCCACTATTCTGATATTTTTCCACTAACTTTTTTTCCTGTGGATATTTTCTCCTCCTGTATTTGCTGATGACTTATTACTGGAGAAATATCTGTGTTAGTTTTTGTCAGGTTCCTATGTGTTAAACATTTTTATGCTAATTGCTCTGCTCAACATTTCCTGGACCGTGCATGTACTATACATTCCAAGTCCAATGTCAAGTCTTAGATAATATATTTTTGAGAAGGGTATTTTATTTTATATCATCTTTTTTGCCTAGAACAGAAAAGACATGTTCCTCCTGATAAGTTGGCAGAACTTTCTTAGGGGCTAATTCATTAATTTATTCCATTATATCTAGTGACCACATCAATTTTCGTACTTTACGCGCTAAAGATTTTTCTCTATTTTTTTGTTCCCCAAACCTTTGAATCTTTAAACATCCTGAGGATAGCCAAACAGAGACCCATCTTAACACTCTTTTTTTGCAGTTGCCTTTTCATCTTTATCCTTTGGGAATTTTCCCTATTTTTGTGTGTGTGCCATTTCAGTTAATCCTTTAAAAGATCATTTATCACAGTTTACCCAGCATTTTCAGATGTTTTATTATTATATAAAACCTGTTTCTTTGCAAGAACTTTACTTTCCCTATCCTATCCAATTTACTCTTATTTAAAAGCCAGCACCATGGCATCTGTTTTCTCTAAAGCCTTCTAAAATGGTTCCCATGCTGATTAATTTTCCATGTCAACTTGACTAGACCAACAGGTACGCAGGTATTTGGTCAATCATGTCAAGATGTCACTGAAGGATATTTTAAGATGAGATTAACATTTAAATCAATAAACTTTGAGAAAACAGATTATTCTCCAAGATGTGGGTCGACCTCATCTAATCACTTGAAGATCTTAAGAAAAACACTGATCTTCCCCAGAGAAAGATCAAATTCTGCCAGCAAACGGTAACATCTGTTCTTCCCTGGGTCTCCAGGCTCATGGCCTACCTCATGGATTTTGGACTTGCCAGCCTCCACAATAATGTAAGTCAGCTCCTTAAAATCAGTCACTGTCTCTTGGTCTCTCTCTCTGTGTACACACACACACACACACACACACACACACACACACACACACACGCCTGCCAATGCAGGAGATAAGGAAGATGCGGATTCAATCCCTGAGTTAGAAAGATCCCTTGGAGAAAGGAATGGTAACCCGCTCCAGTATTCTTGCTTGGGAAGTCCCATGGCTAGAAGAGCCTGGCAGGCTACAGACCATGGGGTCACAAAAAAATCAGACATGACCAAGCAACTGAGCATCGTGCATATGTATGCAGTATATATGTATATATGCAGTGATTGAGCTTTCCTGCCTCAGCTTTATAAAATCATAAAATGAACATGGAAAATACCTATGACTGTCTATGCTGTTTTAACAAT
This sequence comes from Redunca redunca, assembly GCA_006410935.1. Classification (NCBI taxonomy): domain Eukaryota; kingdom Metazoa; phylum Chordata; class Mammalia; order Artiodactyla; family Bovidae; genus Redunca; species Redunca redunca. Next base: position 170,505 of record SJYQ01002214.1, read on the forward strand.
ATTTTTAAATCTCTCAGCACACTTCCTCAGGTCATAAAATTCCAGAGTTGAATCAAACGTTCAGGCCACTTGTCTCAATTCCACCTCCTTGATTTTGAAGCACTGTATCTTTACTGCCCAAACTGCTACATCTCTCAAGTTTGATGACTTTTCCCATTCTCATTAGCATACATATTTTCAACTGCTGCTGCTGCTGCTAAGTCACATCAGTCATGTCCGGCTCTGCATAACTCCATAGACAGAAGCCCATCAGACTCCTCTGTCCCTGGGATTCTCCAGGCAAGTACACGGGAGTGAGTTGCCATTTCTCCAATGCATGAAAGTGAAAAGTTGAAGTCGCTCAGTCGTGTCCAACTTTTAGTGACCCCATGGACTGCAGACTATGAGGCTCCTCTGTCCATGGGATTTCCCAGGCAAGAGTGCTGGAGTGGGGTCCATTGCCTTCTCCAACTAGCTGGTTTTTTTTACATTTTTTGAAAGGACATCAATTATCAAGCAAGGGAGGGTGGGGTGTTTCACCTAGTCCTATCTGATATCCTTAACACCAGGTTGGAGTCTGTGTACAAAAACGTGTTCAAAAATCTAATCTAATTTGGCTAAATCTTCGAAAAGCTACTGAAAAAAACTTAGCATGGCAATGGTATTAACAACATAGAAAGAAAATATATTCTGTTCTCAAATACATGTAAATGAATCATTGGATGCATTTTTCTGCATCCAGTTTACTTTCCTTTGTTCAAAAATGCTCTCACTTGTATTTAAGGCAATGGTATCCATATCTTTGGGATAGCTGTTAACGAATATGGAGTCTAACACAAGTTTAGGTGCCCTTTTAGTGTCAAAATTTGTGATAATGATAATGTATAAATGCCATTTTAATTTATTTTTAGGTGTAACTCTATTTTCCATGACAAATATGC